>WBNO01014282.1:309-80330 GCA_013400575.1 Peucedramus taeniatus | reverse complement strand
TGTGCCGAGCGGCGCTGGGCGGGGAGGATGCGCGGCCGCCCGCGGGGCGCTCGGCGCTGCTCGGGCTGCTCAGACAAAGGAGACGCGCACAGACACACTCACACACTCACACACACTCACACACACACCCTGCACCGCGATACCTGCCCGCTCCCCTCCCGCGGCGCGGGGCGGGCCGGCCGCGGGGAATCTCCATCCCTCGGCAGGAGGAAGGCACCGAGCAAACTTCCAGATTGCAAGCGGCAGAACCAGCGCTGGGATAAGACGAGGCGACCGGGCTGGTGGAGCTGCTCGCATCTGGCCTCACGCTGCTCCTTGTGCAGGCACCCCCTCTTTGACTTGCTCCCAAGGAACCATTTCTAGCCGTGCTCTGATCATCCTGCCCCGCTGCTGGGTGTTCACAATGAAATACCCTCCCCGCAGTCTGACATGTTACACATCGGTCAGCTGGGGACCTGTTCTGGATCCAAAGGTCCCAGGGCCAGCACCTCCACATGGACACTGCCTTTGGCCTCCAGAACTTGAGGGTCACAGGCCTGTATTTGAGAGCTGGAGATTTAAATTTCCCATTGGATTTATGGGCCTGCTTTCAGGGGAAATCCCGATTCCACTCAAGTTGTTAGGATTTTGCCTCCGGCTCCTACGCCCACAACACAGAATTAAACATGAGATTAAATATTTGCATGTGCTGAGCAACCAAGAAGCCATAAAGAAGCACATCTAATGGTCCTTGCATCAGGATTTTTGCCAAACTAGTTTCAGCTCGGTTCCCTGGTCTGAATTACCACACGGCACAACCACTTTGGGGAGTTCAGAAGAAGCAGCAACAGGCAAGAGCTGGCATGGGAGCAAGCAGCAACACAACCCATGTGACACCAGGATCCACAAGTTTAAGTAACAAAACACAGTCAAACTTTAAACACATATTTACAGGCAACTGCTGATAAAGCCACATGAATCGTGTAATTATGCCCTTTCCTCATTTTCAGTACATTAAATATCCATTGCGTGTTGTACTCCTGTCCTTTTGCCAACTCAAACTCAAATGCTGGGTAGGTGATGGTGTTCTCCCCATCCTGCTCATCCACCATGCTGGGAGCAAAGCATTTGCTCACAACACATGATGGGGCTCCCAGAAGGCGATGGATGTGCTCAGCCTGTCTCCTCAGGTTTCCCTCTTCCCCCATTGTGCTCCTACACAACCCAGAGCAGGAGCAGACGAAAGCTGAGGCATGAAAGGCATGTGCCTAAGGCCTTGGCTTTCAGAATCACAAGGCAGTATCAGAATCCAATGTTTTCTGGAGGAGAGAGGAAGGGGGGGATGCATCTCATGACAGGCCTACAATGTTTTAAAGCACAAGCAAGGACGTGGCTACAGCCGTGTTTGTGGTGCCATAATACACCTGGCCTGCAGCAGCAGCAGCAGGAGGAGGAGGACAAATGACATCTGGAAGGAAAATGCCTGGTCCCACACCTGCCCATGGGCAGACCAAGTCTCCACTAGCCCAGTTCCCTGCAAGGCTCCCTATAACCTGGCTCACACTTGTCTGCCCCTCCGGCCTTTTGGCTCCGTAATCCAGACGGGAGAAAAAAATAACTTGTGACATCCCCCAAGGACAAGCCAGCAGTCACACCACAGCGAAATGTCATTCACAGCAAATGAAACCATGACAGGGATCATCCTACTCCTCTCAATCTGCAATGCATTCCAGCACTCCTGATGTTGGCATTGGCCTCTCCTGGCTGCAGCAGGTTCCTTCCCAATGTAAGCACAGCACCCTGACCCCACGGGCAGCCCTGCCACCCGAGAGCATCGCCAGGCTGCCCTTGAGACAGCACCACAAGTGACAAGTGAGCTCTAATTACAGAGCCTGAGTTAGGACAGAAGGCTCACACATGCCAAGATCTTGGAATGATTTCCAAACGCTAGGTAAACTTTGCTGAGATGGTGTTTAAAAAAAGGGGATAGGGTATGATATAAAATAGCAAATTGGGAATCAGCAAGGGGGAAACAACACAATAAAATAATTGTTTCTGATTATAATTGCTCTCAAAAAAACTTATCCTGTACAAGAGCAGCTAACCATTCAAAGGAATATTTAATACACAGAAGGAACTATTAAGAGAGCATTTCCCAGCTCAATTCTTTCAGCTTGTCTGCACTAGAGAACACTAAATTACAACAAATAGTGAGCAACCCTTGTGTGAACAGCATCTAGTTGCCCAACCTGGTGGAGTTTACAACAGTTTAGAACACAAAATAAGCAGCAGTGACCCCGGTCCTGCCTGCAGTGACAGAACTGTGTCCATACTTCAGCTTAGTGTGATACAGTTCAGTAATAAATAACATCCTTAATTACGCTGCTGAATGAGCCATAGTGAAAACTGCATGAAAACAGACAGCACCTTCTATTCTGAACTGTTGCTTTGATTGCACCTCACCTGAAGTCATATATAAGTCTCATCAATATCATAATCTTCTCCACAGAAACCAATTATGTTGTCACAAACTGAGACAATAACCTCAAGCGAAGAATAAACAGCAGGAGCAGATGAGTGCCAAAGAACCAGATTTTATTCTCATGCAAATATCCTTAAGTAGTAAAACCAAGCTGGGGGAGGACGACTACAACCCCTGTGCTGTACTCACTCACTCCTGAGCATCTCCTGTACCAATAGATTGCAGCTGCTGCTGCCAGCACTGCACAGGTTCCGTGTTTTCCTATTACAAACTAGAGTTTATGATGCTCAATAATGAAGTGAAATAAAGTTTTTTATGTGGCACAAACACACTTTTGATTTAATCTTCCCTTGAAACTTTTAATGCACCTTTACAGAGTATTATATTTAGCTGGTATTAGAAAAAAAAAATTACACAGAAACAATTAGATCTCAAGTTGGTTGATATGCAAGTCCTTGAAAAAAGATGTGATTTGAGCTGCTGCTGCTTTCTGTAGGCCAGCACATATGGTTTTGAAAAGGAAACCCACTGAGATGTTTATGAATCACAATTATTGACCTGTATCAGAATAAGAGAGTTACCTAGTAGCTTTCTAAGGTTCATTGTTTTGGTGTAAGTGTCCATTCACATGAAATATGATCTTAACTGTTGGGTCTGGGCAAATTTCATGACACTTTTCTCAAGAGTTTTAACCAATATTTCACTTGTACTCTCAACACTAGCAGTGACAGTCTGACAGCCTAAATATCCACAATCTTACTACTTCCCATCTACTTCATCTGAACTATGACATAAGAGTTGTCATCAGATGCACTGAGTATCTGTCACAATCTTTTCAATAAAATCTGATTGATCAACTTTAGATCAAATAAAGTTAGGCAAGATGAAATAATACTGACTGCTCCCTCCATGCAGTGCAGCTGCTCATACTTCCCTAAGCAGTGTCCAGCACTGTTCCAGAGAGCCAAAGGAACTGGACAAACACCTCCTGGAGGGGACAGCCTGGGCTACTGCAGCAGAGCACCCAAACAAGAGCCCAGCCAAATCCTGCTGACAGGAACTCCTCACTCATAAGCGTTAAAACCCAAACAACTCTCCCCAAACCCCAGCACCCTGTCATCTTAAGAAAGTACTAAGTAAGACTGCAGAATGGTGAAACATGGATTTCATCTATCACACAAAACAGACTCTTCTTTGCAGGAAGAGCCATGACATGACTGGGACTATCCACTAGGAAATGAGGGAAATCCTGCCATGCTTCCTTTTTCCACAGAGCTTTATGGCACAAAGCGTTTGCACAGCACAGTTTGTGTCTCCAAGAGCCATGTTCTGCCAGTAAATGCAAAAACTACCAAAGGAGGTTCCTAAGAAGATAAGCAGTGACTGCCATGCTGTGGAGGAACATGCAAATAGATGTGAAAGAGTGGATTAACCGGAATAGGAAACCTGCTTTCCTGCAAGAGGCTCAGTGTGCTCTGACACACAGCACAGAACGCTGGGGGAGTCAGCTGTGTCCAACGTGTGGGCAGCAGCCTGAAAATCCAGAGACCAAACCCAAACACATGGTGAGCAAAGGAAAAGCTCAAGTGCAGTTTGCCTATGAGGGCTCGTTGCTCATTGTCATCACCTACAAACCTGACTTGGATTTGTGGGGTAACATCCAGGACTAACAACCAAACCACACCAGGCTGAGACTCGCAGCTGCTTTGCTTTTATTGGAATGTACCCATATATTTTGTTATATTTGTTATTCACAAAAACTAGAGCATTGCTGTCCCTCTTCTATCTGGTCCACTGGTGCCTGCAGGAAAGTCCTGAAGTTGAAACAAGCCCTCATTTATATTCTCAGCAGACTTTAATTTCAATGTGCTGTGGAACTAAGAGGAAGCCATCTTCTTGGGGACAGAACATACAATTCAATTTTGTTCTGAAAAGTGCACGCAGGATTAATGTCCATAATTGCACGGCCTGTGCTGTGGAATGACAAACGCCTTTCCCACTGCTCTGCCAATGTGCTTCGATCCAGAAACAAAACTATTAACTTTCAGATATGTACTCAAAGCTTGGATTGTTCTGATATTGAGGTGGTGGAGAGCAAAAGGATGTTGAAGTCTTAAACCAACAGTTCAAACTTTAGCCTCTGCTGGCCAGCTCAGCAATGCCATAGTCCAGGCTCCTGGTGATAAAATCTGAGATCTGTCAACTCATTTCACATAAGCTATCTAAGGAAAAGGCCTTAAGACTACAGTAGTTTTCATCATCACTTTTACTGTCAAGAAATAAAGAGAAAGCTTCTATCTTGAAAAATGGTAGTCAAGGCATAGTTGGGAAAAATTCATATTACTGAATATTCGTGTCTGTGGTAGAAGAATGACAATGGGGAGGAATACATAAATCTTCTTGTATGATACCTGGAGCACAACAGTTGGAAAATAGAGATGTCTGTTCATTTTTTTCCCCGATCCATTTAGATTTCTAGTCAGAGTCAAAATGGCTCTAATTTACCTGTTTGATGTATTAATCACATAAAGGCATTGGTCAGATTTCAAAGCAAGTGGCTGAGAGTTGATAAGAAGTGAAAATATTAAGTCAAAGATGGAAGATTAAGAAGGTGCTCATTCAAGTCCTTGCTATTTATAATTACTCCCTGAAGGGACACAATATTTCAAGTACAGCCTCTTGAGGTGAGAAATAATCTGTCAAGTCACCAGGCAAAGGTGTTAGAAAAATACTGAGGCAATAGGCAGTGAAGCTCTTCTGCAGAGTCACGGAGTGGAGTGGGTTGGAAGGGACCTTCAAGACCATCTAGTTCCAGCCCCCCATGGCACGTTAGGTAGGATCCACATCCACCAGACCCTGGAACTGCTCGGGTCTGCACGGAGTTACTGCACAAATGAATTTGTCTGGAGGACTAATGTGTGTAAGAAACTGAAACAGCACTCAGAAAAACAAACAGGTCAGGCAAGGAGCTGCCTTCCTGGGCAGAGGTTTGACAGGAATTCCCAGTAGCTTCACCAGCTTTCACTCCTTTGCACTGTACCCCGAGAAAGCTTTGGGTCTGGTGCATCAGGTTTTTTTCCTGCCTCCAAGTGTACTTAGCAGGGGAAGGCCTTAGTTTTGTATGTGTATAGCTACTGTGGGAAGTCTCCTACAAAAAATATCCCCCAAACATCAACTATGTGGTTTTGTGTCTTAATAGATTTGTCAGGAGCCAGAACTGGGGTATTTTTCTTGAATACATTTCAGCTCTCTCCTACCACATGGCATCTAGTATCCTACAGTGTAAAAGAACACAAATTATTCAAAATTATTTAAATCACTGATTCCAATCACAATTTAAATCAGTAAAGAGAAAAAACAAATTTAAATTGATTTAAATCCTCATTTTCTTTTGTACTTGTGTTATTTTCTGGGAGAAAAGTAATTATTAGCATCTGATAACTATGAAGAAATGCCTGATTTGCAGTAGATTATGAACTTTATAATCAGGACTTTTTATCAACAAAAAGGATTCACAATACACACATATTTGTATATGCAAATCTCCTTGCAGACTACTGGCATTTAAAATTGTTGTTGACACCAAACAGAGTTCAGGCTCTGCTGTGTGGGATCATTTCAAACACCTTTAAGCTGGTGCCTGGCAAGAATGAAATGTGACAGTTTAAATCTCCTTTTTGCTCCTGCACCACTTGGAATGACTGATGGAAAACTTATTTGAATCTCAACCAGAAAAATACACTATACAACAACTTACCCAGAATCTCAACCAGAAAATACATCATACAACAATTTACACAGGATTGTTTTGCTGTCTTATCTACCTGTATCTTTTTTATCCTTTCCAACTTTTTTCTAACACCAGATAGACTCGATTTTTACTTTAATTCTTAAGTGCTTGTTTTTAATTGTCAATATGTGCTTTCTAATACATTTGTATTCCCACAGGAAGTTCCCTGAGTAGATCTCCATGGAACTGGCCTGTCTTAGGGAATCTGGCAGAGTTTTCCCACTGCTGCTCCATGGAATGTTGCTTTCCTGGTGGTAGCCCCGGGCAGGCTCCTGAAGCTGATGCTGGTTTGATGTTGTGCCATTTCTACGTGCTCAGATCTGTTTCAGACACCACTCTGGTTAAAACACTAATTGCTGTAACGAGTCCCCCACTGCTCCTGCTTCTCTGGGTGGAGCTGGCCCAACGATAGCTATGGCAGGAATTCTTAGTAAGCAAGCAAGTAAAAACTGGAAGCACTCATTCAAAGGTTTTCAGGAATGTTCTTTGTCCACCTCACACCTCTCCCTCTGAATTGAAAGAAAACCTGATATAAAACAATGCTCAGCACTTCTGGAAAATAACACTGGTTTCAAGTTAATCAAAACACTCCATTTTACACTTTACCCCCTAATTTTTGCATACAATCAAATTTATTGTGTCCACTGATTCTTAGTCCATTTACTTACTATTTCTTAGCTTTGATCCAATGCATAATGTCACATAAAATTGAATCCATAAATAAAGGAGCTCTGTTACTAAAAACTGGTAGATTTCCTTCTCTTCCCAGCACTTTTAAGGTGAAACACCAAAAAGAGGGAAAAAGTTTCCTTGCTGGAAATGGTGGCAGACATATGAAAGTACATAGGGGCATCTGTGGGGTCCAGATCTGGAGAGGGTGATTAACCCCACTGAATTTTATTATTTTAAAAACAGGTTCATTCTAAAAATCTATCACCCTTTTCACCACAGCTGTCCACTGCTCTTCTTGTGTGCTCTTTGGTGTGAACAATGATCTGAAATCTTACTTCCAGCATAAATCTATTTATGGTATGTTTATATTCACTTCTTCCCATGCCAACATTGTCCATTAGCTTAAATAACTCTTTTCCTGCCCTGATGATTATACTCCCTGCAGTCCTCACACAACAATCATCTCCCCCTTCAACTCTGCTGGGCCATGCTGAACCAGGCATGTCCTGCCAGTCTCTGCTCTCCAACATCACATCTTGAATGCATGTGGTTGTGGAGTCCCACATTCACCCTCACCTCAAAACTACCTATAATGGAACTAGAATAGAGTTTAAAAAAAAAAAAAAAAGCTCAAATGTATGGTTTTTGTACCAGAAAAGACTGAACTGATCTGTGATTTTCAGCTTGGGAATAGGAGAAAAAATACTGAAACACAGTAATGGGGGCATAAAAAAATCCTTGACAGCACAGAGATAAACAGAGACCTCATTCAAATTTCTCAGAATGCATGATACAGAGGGCATGAAGTGCATTTTTGATATTAAAGGACAGATCTGAAACAACATAAGGAAGTACTTATCTACACAGAGCTTTATTAAACTGCAGGGGACACTGGCACAGGATGCTGAGGAGATCAAAAAGATCAACAGGTTCCACAAATTATTAGGTAAATTCACAGAGAGAAAAAAATTCTACCAGGGGACACTGAGCAAAAAAGATGAAGATACAATCTTCCATCTTAACAGGGAAGATAAGCAAAGGGAATCTCTGTATTTCTGCTTTGTTCCTACAACTCCTTTAACAGCAGTGACAGCACCACCAGGAACAGGACAGTGCTACAAGCCTTAGGGCTGGTGGAACATGGCTTTCCTCAGCCACAGGAATCAGCCTTTTGCTCTGCCTCTCACAGATTAGTTCATATGAGTTAATCCTTCTTTTTCAGATATATCTGTAGAATTCTGCAAAAATGTTTCTAGTAAAAACAATGGGGTACAAACTGAACTACTGTAGAACAGAACTTACTAATGACAGAAATCAGATGCTGCCATCCCAGAAAGCTCCTTTCAATGCCATGCCCAACTGTGACCACCCCAACCCAAAAAAAAAACCAGCCTGAGAGATGCCTTCCTTTTTTTTTTTTCAATTATCTTTTTTTTCTTCCTGGTTCTCATGCCCTGATACAGAGCTATGAACATTATTTGCATTGCCAATTGCAGGGAAACTGGTGTTTTAAAAAAACAATAATCCAATCAAAGTTTCAGTTTGTGGCCTTTACTAATTAATAGTATTCCATTAAATAGGAATATTATAATTTCCTTATTAGACTTCTCAGCTATCTTCTTTTAAAATCAACAGGTAAAAATTACATGGAGAAAGAGTATGAACAGGCACCAGAGAAACAGCCACCTATTGCAGCAGCACTGTTAACCAGCTCCTGAAAATTACAGCTCCATCTCCTGCTCACAGCCAGACCTAAATATATTTGGACACTCACTCTCATTGCAAATGCAGTGGCTTTAGTTTTGTGCCAGGTAAGGGAGATGAGAATCCAGCTCCCAGTCTGCATTTCTAACTCTTCACAGAACAGGAGAGTCCAAACATATTTTAGTTCTTTATAGCTGCTCTTCATAGACAACTAAAGATCTTTATCACGATAAAAACAGAAGGCACTGCCACAGAGTGTAATTGCATGCTGCTGGAGTTGGCTGTTTTCTTCCAGAAATAGGAAATGGTTTGAAAAACGTGGTTTCTGCTTAAGCCATATTCTGAGTTCCTTAAATAAAATACTATCCCTAATTCCTGTGCAGATAAATGGGAACTCTGGTACTGCAGGGCTGAGTAACTCATGGGAATGGGTTTTGAGACTGGGCTTGGCAGTCATCAGCTTCCTGCACCAGTGACCAGCTGTGAGTTGCCACAGTGGAAAATCAGGCTTAGGCTCTGTTCACATCACCCAAAAGTTCATGTCCCAGGGATGGGGTAGAAGTTAGTTGGGATGATTCCTTGCTCCTCTTTAGTTGCTGAAGAACCCAGCACTTGAAGGCAGCGTGCCCCATGGAGCTCCTCCCTTCGGACAGCATCGCACTGCAGGATCTGGTCAAAGAGGGGACTTGATGATCCTGCAGGTTTTTGCAACCTTAATGATCCATGATTGCAACCCCCCAGACAACACTGAGCCCTGCTCCAAGTGAGGACAGGCCAGTGCTGCACAGCCCCCAGCACAGGAACAGGATGGGGGCTGCACATCCACAGCTGCATCCGCGCCGGCAGCCAGTGGGAAATGTCCTGCCTGAAGGTACAGAAACTGTCAGCCAGCCAGCAGGACAAGCAGGTTTCAAATATCCACTCAGTCCCACATTCCTGATTCATTCAACAGGCCTAAATTAGGATTGTTGTACATGTCCTAAGACCCCCAGCACTGGACTGTTTTCCCTTACTGTACAGCTAAAAGAAAAAGACAGGTTCTTGCTTCTTCTGAAACAGAGTTTCCCATGGGGAAAAAAAAAGGTGCCTAAAGGAGAGTAATTATTGTGCTAAATAATTATCAATAAATTATAAGAAGTACAAGCAACTCAAAATAGCTCCATAAAGATGAGTAAATATGATCTGAAGAGGTGTCTATGAATCACACTCCACCTCTCTTGTTACCACAAAATAATAATGGTTCCTACTTTTACTACAGAACTTTCCACTGAAGATGTGAGAGATCTTTATAACCATTAATTTCACCTCCCAGCCTCCCAGCTGGGAAGCCCCATCTCCACCCTCAAAGCTCAGGGAGCAGCAATGTGCCATTCACCTCACACGACACAAGGTGCTGCAGCAGAGCTGGCAACAGGCGCAGACCCCGGCCTCCCATTTTGTGCATTAACCACAAGATCATCAAATGTCACCCACTTATTCCATCTACTCACTAAACCATTGCTGATGATTATTTCTGTTTCTTTTCCCAGAGAGCCATTCTCTTTGTCAGGGAGCTGCAGTGTGACTGGCAGCCCCAAATGTTTTGGAAAAGGTGGACAGAGCAAGGCACCACTGCAAGGCCACGACACAGGGATGGGTCTTCCCTGCACCTGGTTAAATGTCCTGCCCATTACAGCTCCTCCTCTCTGAAGTGGGATCTGAGGTGAATGAACATGTTTCTTCCTTTAACCCCAGCATGTCACAGACTTCAAGAGCTGTTCTGCAGCTCTGTGCACACTGCTCACGTCACACTCACAACACATGAACGCAACTGACTCTGTTTTAAAGGGAAATATTATTTGCTGCTTTGAAAATAATTCAGGTTATCAAAGGCACATTCTTTCAAAAGCAAGTCAGTGTAACCAAGCTCGACCTTCTCCAACTAGGGCTACTTACACAGACACTCCCTGTCCCTATTCCAGGGATCTCTGACTTTAGTCAGGGTTCTCTCTCTCTGCTGTTTGCTTTTCTCACTCCATCCCTTTTCAGTACTTGCTTCTCTCCTAATCTTGCTCTCTTGCCATTTCTAGTCTCTTCCCCTCCTTCCTTTACAGTAATTTCCATTTTCTTTGAAATGTTTTGGCATTTAATGCTGGCTTTATTCTTCCTTCTCCATCTGCTGCTCTTGTCTTTCTAAATCTCTTCTGGAGCCTTCTCTCAGGAGAAAGCAAGAGAGATGTACTCTGTTCCATGCACTGCTTCATCTTTCTGGATTTCAGTTCCCTTCTTTTCCTTCATGGCCTGGAATCACACAATCCTCCTGTCCCTGGAAGCTGATACCAACTAAAATGTCTCCTTGCCCCACAGTAGAGGGTACTGTGCTGTACTGGATTCCTGCTCCCTTTGAACACAAGGATCTTGGGAAAGCACTGGGAAATAGCTGCCATTTCTCCTATAAATACTGCAAGACTGCAGAAGGCAAAATTACTGGTAGATTTTACTGCCCTGCCTTGTGCTCAACATTTGTGGGATCTTCTGGCCATGGAGACTTGCTCCACCAGCTACAATCCATTTTCTAAGGGAGTTTCCCCCTCCCTAAGGGTTTTTCTTCTCTGTAAATTCTTCTATTTCATTATCAGGGCTTACAGGGAACAAAGGAGAAATAACCAAGCTTAACTACTAAAACTGCTTTTAGACAAATCTCCCCTATATTGTCTTTCCCACAGATTTTAATTTGTTACTCAAAGGCTCAGCTCTAAGATGTCTCTTTCCAGCCTGTTCACTTGGCCTCTGTTCCCAGGAAGGGAAGAGCTGGAACATGGAAGATGGCAAGGACATTTGCCAATTAGAAGCACCACGACAAATTTCCCTTGGGAAATGTGCAGCCCTATCTGCAAGTGTACCTTTGAACTAAAACAGAAGACATAACACAAACTGATCACAGATAAAGCAAAGCAAATATGAAGAAAATGGTGAAAGGATTTTTTCTGCTATCAATTTTTGTTTATTTCCAAATTTCAACCTAAAGTCTGAATTCTGTGAAAGTTTTCCTTGTATTTGTTATTAACTGGTGTGTTTGATATTGTCATACCAGTGGGAATGATGCCTCCTAAATGTTTTTGCTTTCAGAAAGGCAGAAGGAAAATAAACACCTGAAAAAAAACCCCTTGCAGCCAGCAAGATGGATTTTGCAAAAAAGGGTAAGATTTAAGTCACAAAAATTACAAATCCTTTACAGTTGCAGTTATGTTGCCAATACACAGAAATAAAATAGAAGAAATGAAGCATTTATCAAGGTTCCAAAATAAAGTGAACAAGAACATTAACAAATGCCAAAGCTTATAAAAGCCTCAAAGCACTCAGATCCTCCCTTCTCTCACAAGCTCAAAAGGGAGTCAGTTGTTCCTTAGTTTTATCTTATATGTTTCCCACACCACCTTTTCTCTGGTCACAGAGATTTTGCTTTATCCAATGCTTAAAATATACCTGACCATGGAATGAGCAGCAGCCATAAAATCAGAGGAGTGGAGAATCCCACACCTACTTCTCAAGGTTTTGCACTGTTGTTTCTAAACCAATGTTTTAAACACAGAGCATATTCTCATGGATTTATTACAAGCTAAAAGGGAAATATGTATTTAACAAGACACAATTCCTCTGAAATGTGCTGAGCTAAAACCCAAAAAGAGACCAAGAAGGAACGTGATGTGCTCATCCTGCCCCACTCTCCTCTGCCAGTTCCATGTTTATGGTCTCCTACTTCCCATCTGCAAACAGCAAATTCTCATGGCTATCTGTGCCATAAGTTCACCAGCACAGAAAGTGAGAACTGAGTGAATTATCTTCCCTGGTAATTATTTGAAAGGTATCTACAGGGATAACAACAACAGATTTTCAGATCGAAGCCTGATTTAGGCTGACCGACCCCTTCAGCATTTCTAAAGAAATAATGGATTAGAAAACTAATTCAGTGAAAAATGAAAGTAAAAATAGAAGCGATGAGACATCTTCTAAATAAGCAAAGCTGCTTTTACAGCGTGCTGAATAACTGGAGTGTGGTAAACATACCACTGTTATAAATAACAACCAGCCTTTTGACATTGTTCTTTCGTTAATTATTTCAAATTCTTTATCAGCCTTAACGAAGCAAACCTCATGGTTCTCCTGCAAAGTGAAAAGAATTACTCCCATGTATAGGAGGAAAAATTAGGATATGAGGACAGAAAACAATGCTTCAAAGTTAAAGTGGCACATGTACAGAGCACTCAGGAAGTCTCACAGTGTAAGAGAAAAACCATCTTCTCATTCAGATGAGAGTGCTCTCTAAGTGACTGATTTGTAGCATTTACACATCATTTAATTTTACACAAAATGCATCAAAATTTTTAGATTTAACCATAATTAGTAAACGATCAAGACAAATCAAAGTTTTTTACTGGTAAGTAAGGCTCAAACAAATTATTTTCAAATGGAAACTCGGATTTCTCCCTGCTAATGCATTTTCTTGCTTTGCTTCAAGTCTTAATCATAAAACCATTAAAAGTAACATTTTGTGTTAAAAATGCTAGCAGCTGCCAACAGATAATACACAGCACTTTGTCAGATTATAGATAAACAAACACCAGACCAGGCACAACAATGGTTAGTAAGTAATTGTGTCTCATTACCTTTGTGGTCTTCTTGGGCCAGCTGACCACAGGGACACCCGAAATGGCAAGATTTTGGTCATCATCAGCATGTTCCTTTAGTATGTTCTGTTGCAAATGAAAAGGCCTTTATTAACCAGAGAAACATTTCTCCAACTCAAGAGTGCAGAAACCTCTGCTCTCATGGCAGAAGGACAAGATCTCTGCAAGTTACTTTTGCTTCCAAACTTCCAATTCCCACTGAAACTCTAGCACTTGTCATTAACATCCATGATGTCAAACTTCTTGCAAAACAGGCAGCAAAATCAGCCATCAATCACCTCAAATGTTAGAGAATTCTTTAATATTGGTGTGTCCAAGACCGCTGTCTTACCACTATCACCTCTCTCCCTCAAAGTCCAGGTCATTAAATCCCAACTGACCCCACAACTGACCCCTTCTCTCCTAATCAAGGCTACAGAAGCAGTGAGACTCTGCCCCTGTTATTTCAGCCATCACAGGGCACCAGATGTGTAGTCTGGAGCAATCCTCAGATGCCTGATCATTCAGGTAAGCCAAGAATAAAAATGTTCTCTGGAACCTTTCACCTTTTTGCACATGGCAATCCAAGAGCACCATCATTCCCACTGCCCTTCCTTTCTCCATGATGGGCAGCACAGAGCTGCTGGAACCCAGTTCCCTTTAGGTGACCAGCTGAGGCATTCAGGTTCCTGAGAGTTCACTAGGAAAGGATCTGACTATGGACAGCATTAAGGGAAAAAGATTGGTCTCCCCTCCCTTCCACCCCCACCAAACCCTTTTCTTTGATGCACAGTTCTAGAAATTTCGTGAGTGGGTTGCAGAGGCTGACACAGCTTCCACCACTGTGAATCACTCCCATGACCAGTAACTCAACACAGAGGTGGTAAAACACTCAGTGGTGCAGCTGGGAATAGTCCACGCTCGCCTCCCGTGACTCCCTACATGCTCACTAATTTAGCTACAAAGCTCTTACTTTTGGAGTTCAGGTGGCTGAAAAGGAAGAAATGAAAACAAAAAAAAAGGAGTCAGAAGGAGGATTCTGCTGTGCTGCTGAAAACTGAAGGCCAAATCAGCACCAACAGGTTAAAGACAAAAAAGAAAAGGTCCAATAAAACAAATGAGAACTGCAGGTTGGAAATTACTTCAACAGAATATTTAGGAGATGACCCCAGACAATGGAGTTCAGTGGTGCTGTTCCCAAGTATATGAAAAAAGCTTAATTAGCCAACAACAGGCAGCAGGCTCTGTCAGTCCCCAGTGCAGCACTCTAGTAATTAGTAATTTCACACACTATACAAAAAGAGCTTAAAATACAGTAATTGTTTTAATAGGGAGTGCACTTGGAATTCATCTGTAATCATCCAACTAAAGCCCAGAGTGTGATGCCATGTTCCAGTCCCCAGCAGCCTGAGTTTGGATGAGTGTCCCTGGGGCTGACTTTCTCCCTGGAGCTCAGACAACCTGTCACACTCAGCCCAGTTCCCCAGCCTGTGCTGAAATGGGAGCTGTGTTACCAGCAGACAGCACAGCCCCAGCACAGAGCTGTTCCTGCACACAGCAGCACCCCAGCAAGGCTGTTGGTGATACTGGTTAGGCTGAAAGCAGCACCAGTGACCAAAATAAGCGATACCAGCACAAGCCCAGTTTCATCAGCCTGGTGCTGTGGCTGCACTCAGGGATTTGCAAAGGTGAGGAGTAAAACCCAGCTTGCCCCAACCTGGCTGTGATGCAGAGTCTGTATTGTACCTGCTCTTCCAGTGCAACACCCAACAACTTTTAATCATTGGCAAATTAACTCTTGGCCAAGCTGAGGTGAAGTGAGTACCTCTTTTCTCATGTCCTTTTTATTTGGAGAGAGATCATTGCATTGACTGAGCTGTGACCACATTCTGAAAGTTCAATCCTAAAACTGAGAGCTCTTCTGTATTCTCATTGCAAAGCCAAAATTCTCCAGAACAAGAAGGCAGCTTGAGAGCCATAAACAAAGGACAAATTAATCCCTTTTTACTTTGCTACTCTTAGGTTTGAAAGCCTGTAAGACAGAAAATCTTAACATTTCCACTAAGGACTGTCAGAGACTCGGAGTTCAATGGAAAGCACAGTATATTCCAAGAACTTGGCAAGGTAATGAAGGTTTCTTGTTATCATATGTATCACGTGAAAATATTATCCAAGGAGAAATGCAAAACGATGGCAGCTTATCATCTGAGGCAGCTGAAAACAAGGGCTGTCTGCACAGAGCACAGCACAGCCACAGCCACAGCGCTGGCTGCAGCGTCGAGTGGCAGCTCACAACAGGCTGGGGGAGGCAGGGTTTTGTTCACCTGCTTAAAAACAAGAAAAAAGAAGGTAAAGAAAAGCCATGGGGCTCCAGTTAGAGGAACAACGTGATGCTCTTCCAGCACAAGGTGGCTCCATTCATTACACTTGAGGGCTGTGGTGGCAACAGCAGGTATGAAGGGAAGAAGCTGATTAACTGTATAAGAATTCAGCTTAGCCATTAATTTCAAAAGCACAGCAAGGAATGACTCCCCTGAAATGCATTCAGTAGAGGGAGGTTTTTTTTCTGTCATCAGAATGGGAAGGGGGTAAGATTTCTTGGCAAGAAAAAGTAAGAACATATTTCAGTAGATATCATCTGTCTTGCACAAGAATCTTCTCCTGCTGCCAAGGAGCTGCAGATATTTGACAACCTCTGTTCTTCAAACCAAGTTTCTTCCGCTCTAATGGACTTCCACAGGCCCTTCTGAAGAACAGCAGTGTTTTTACTTTGAAGTGGGCAAGGTCTGTGGCACTAGTAAGAGGCAGACCTCACAGTCCTGTTCCCCAACAGCAGCAGAGGAATCATCATCCTGCTGGTAACACACAGAAATGCTATGTGCAAAAATCAGAGGCAGCACACAGGTGAGTATCCCTGGCAGAGGCTTTAATGTGTGTGGGCTGCACTGCCACAGTCCAAGGTCTGCTCAGCTTTACCTGTCCTGTGCCGTGGAGTGCAAACTACACCAAGGAGGATGGTGACCTCCTCTTCATGCAGAAGCCCATCCCAGCACTGCTGCAGCTACCAGGGATTTAATTCCCTGTTTGGGCAGAGGGAAGAACTGACCTGCTCTCCAAGTGAGGCCTGTTCCACTCTGCAAATAAGCCTCCCTGGTGCTGCTGCACTCCATCGATCATGGTGATAAATGGGTGCTCAATCTGCAGAGGCAGCAGTTGGCACTTCTGGATTGCTGTGTCCCCACCAGACAGGCACACTTAGTTTGGAGCTCAGATGATGTGTAAGGAATTTACACAGGCTTAGTTTAGTTTTCAGTCTCCCTTCTGGTAAGGAAAATAAATTACTTTACTTCAGAAAGTCTCACCTACTTGACATTAAATAGCTGTAAATAGCTGTGGTTGTATTTACCACTAAGAGCAGTAATCCAGTCACCCATCCTTTACTGCTCTTGCTCAGCTGGGAAAGCATGGATTCTTTGTGAGCTACCCCGATTAGTTCTGTGAAACTTCACATCACTGAATAAAATGGTTTCCTTTCTCCAGTTTAACTATCCATATCCTGTTTTCTGAAAACATTAATTATCTTCCTAAAGCACAAAGACAGACTTGAATGTCATACAAAAAAGTTCCTGAGTGTATTTCATTAAGAAATAAAAGTGCTAGAATAAACACTGATTTATTTGCTTCAGGAAGAAACTTGTTTAAGACTTTCCCAGCAGAGCAAGAGCTTTCAGACTTTGTCAGAGCATGTCCTTGCTATGCATTTGTTAAAAATAACTTTCAAATGGGTGCACTAAAAGGGTACTTCTAATAGGAGGCATTATTAATACATCACATGCCTGAAAGTTGGGTTGCCCATGAAATAAACCTTGTTACTACAGCCAAGTACAGTCACAGCACAGGTCATTTGCACAGCTCCTGCAGGATTCCTGCCTCCATTCAGTCACACAGCTGACTGGTGCTTGGGGTATTCATCAGGGTGAGGTAAAGGGGCCAGGCCTCTGCTCACTCCACTGCTGATGGTATCAGCAAACACCCTCAGTTATTATCTGTACAGGTTGGAAAACTAGTAGCATAGTAAGAGAGAACATGATTCAGTGGTCAAGGAGATAAGTACCATTCTGGAAAATGGACTGTATTTCTTCCTCTGCCATTATGTCTCTATGTGGTACAGGGCAAATCTTTAAAGTCAAGTTACCACAGGGTGTCATGGAGCTCCTGCTCTTTCTCACACCTGGCTTGGGATCTGGATGCTGAAGATCAGAACTCCTGCTCTGCAGAAATGTTAAGCCACTATTGTTTCAATATAATTAAAATAATCCTTTGCACATATCATTGTTAAATACACTAACTGCCCTGTGGCATGCAAAGCCATTACTCAAAATTACTTTTTTCTTAATCTCTTTGTACCCCAGTTCCCTGTGATAACAACAGCTCATCCATTACGTGTGGAGCAGAAGCTGAGGATCCCTGGGAACCCCAAGGGAACACTGATTCACCCTGTCCAGCTAAGGGGCTGAACATCAGAACCCAATGGAACAGCAAGGGTGGAACAGCTGCATCCTCACACCAAGGAACACTGGATCCTGCAAGGACCATTATGCTGGAGCATGCTCAGAGGACTAAAATCTGTCACTTGGCAACTCCTCCCTCAGCATGCTCCATCCTTTGAAGGTAAAAGCTCTAAACACACTCACACTCGGGTTTGATTTTTTTTTTTTTTCTGAAGTGAATAAACTGAATAAAACAAACCTCATGCTCTGAAGAGATTGGATGCTTTGGCTCCACTGCACTGCTCTCTGCCATATCAACGAGCACAGTGGGAGAAAGGAGGGATGGCTGTTGCACCCAGGGTCCCAGAAGTAGATGGGAATGGATCACATCTTGTCACTGGCTGCCTGTGACAATCTGCTGATGAGCAGAGAGAAGGCAAAGGGAATTCTAGATTCCCCCCTCACCTGGGAGGCAATGTAATCAACTGCCCCTAACTGCCCCCACTCCTTCAGAGCACCTGAGAAGTGAATTGTGCAACCACAGGGAGATATGGAGGAAGGTGACTGCATGGGTTTTAATTAATTTGCTCTGCCATACTGACTCCCACTCTCTGAAGACTGAGGGCTGGCTTATATGTGGGTCAATACTGTAAAAAGGATGGGTGAGAAAGTTCTTCAACAGTTCTTTAGACATTGTTCAAGAAGATGTTTGAGTTAGCATGGTTTAAAAAAAGTCTCACTCTGAGTAATCAGTCACAGACTGGCCAAACATCCAGAGGTGATTGCAGGGGAAACAATCCTGCAGCATGTCTGATGTTTAGATGTGGTCATGGGCTCTTTAACCAGCAGGGAACCATCAGTATCCAGATGTTGGGCTACATCCTGATGGTTACAGTGTGTGCTGGCAAGGACAGAAAGTTTAGAAGCAGGCAGTTATCAAAGGAGATGGAACATCAAGCTGTACACAATAACTGGCAGGTGCTCACTTAATACCAGTTACAGCACAGTATCACCAAAAAGCTGATACTGGCCTTTTTCAAACAGTCCATTTGTAGTTCTCCATCTCTGTAGTCAGTGAATCCACTGCTCTGGAGAGGAATAGGAAAACAGATACTCCCACACAGAGCTTTAAGCCAGATTCACATATGGCACCTTGCTGTGTTCTAGGGAGATGTCTCACAGCACTCTGCAGTCTGGCATCCAAAGAGGGAGCAGGATCCCACTCGGAACATCTGCACCAGCCATTATATGTTGCACCCCTTTCTGGATTTTTAAGTGAAAATTATCCTGTGCATCAAGCTTGGAGAAGTAACATGACCATTCTTTCTGCTTCACCGCAAATTCAACTTCTGGTCTTCATTTTGATTTCTGATTAAGAGATGACTGATCCCAGAGCAAGCTCTACATCTGCAACTTTGAGCAGGTGTGTCCACTTTCATGTACAAAGTGGCTGATTTTGCAAGAAGAGAATTTCTGAGCTCTTGTGGTTTACCAGAATGAGAGCAGTGTATCACACTTCCAAGCTCCAAGATGAGGGAATATGGTTCCACTGCACACTGCACATGTTCAGCCTTCCCTAACTGGCTTTGAAGCCTTTCTAAGCAGCTGTTACACCACTTGCACTAAAATAGTACAGGCTCCCTCCCCATTTACCACATAAACATGTATTTTCCCCCTCAGATTGTGCCTTACGGAGCTCTTGTGTATAGAAAATATGTTACTGAAGATCCATACTGTTCACAGACTGAAAATCTACAGAGAAGTTGTGTCACTAGTGAGCACTCACTCCTCACACCAGCTCCAAAACCAATATATTGTACCAGTGGAGAATAATTATCAACCTATAGAGGGCAATGGAGGAAAGGAAAATGAAAAAGGTGAAAGAAAAAAAAAGCAGCTGGAAGTGTTAGACAATCTATCTTCTGAGCTGCAATCAAGTATTTACATTTTGTATGTGTCAGCTAATGAGGTGTACACCAGGGAGACACGAGACCAAAAAGGACTGATTAAGACTATAAATATAAACAGACCTTTTGAGGTATAATATTTACATGTGGAACATAACAAGTGCTGAATTATGAGAGGATATAAACTTTTGGCCACTACTCTGACAGTCAGAAAGGACTGTGTCACTTAAATCTGGCTGCAAACTGGAGCCAGAGACAACTTTGGTTCAAGGAATCATTTCCCTGTCTGTGGCAGAGCAGCCTGACATGAGCTGGTCACCACACACAAGCTGCCACCCCTCTGCAGCAGAACTTTGCCTCCTGCTCTCCTGCTGTGCCCACAGAGCAGAGTTTGTGCGGATCAGCAAGTTATCACACCCACCTTCATGTCCTCCAGGAGAGCCTGAGGGTCTTCAATGCCTTCTGGAACACACTTCTTGTTCTCTGGGAGAGATTCAAGCTTTTCCACCAGGGCTTTTAAACCCTTCAGTTCAAATTCTGTGAGGTGAGTCCATTTGGTTGAAACTTCTGTAGCTGGAGACCCCGTGGGTGTTTTGGGATAGTCCGTGGGGGTCGTTGATTTTATGCTGTCATCTGACTCATTAGACAAAGTTCTTTTCAGGTACCTCATTACTGTGGCTTTTTGTTTCCTCCCTGCAGCCTCCTTCCCTTCCGAGTGTGTGCTGTTGGGTGAGGAGGAGCCATCCACCAAGGATTTGGAGTTCTTATCCAAGCTGTCATCCTTCTCCTCCTGGAGATGGGCATCACAAGATTCTTCATCCATGTCTAACCACGAATCTGATGAGTAGCTGTCTGTGCTGCGTTTTCTTTTTGCATCTGAAAGTTAGAAAAAGAATGCTGAAATTTTAGCCAGTGTAACCTCACAGCTGAAGCACTTCTGTACCACTGGGGCCAGGTGCTGCCTATTTCAAAGGGCACTGGAGAATGGTTTAGTGAGTATGTGACAGGAATGGGTTTTATTCAGCTGATTTTTAATTTTTTTTTCTTTGAGGGGGGCACTTGTTTGTCTGTTTTAATGCTGGTTTTCATTAACATCTACTCAGTTCAAATGACTGGGAAACATTTAGGGAAAAATTATGCTTTCTTCAAAGCTTCAGTCCTCCATGCCTTCAATTAGGAGTAGGCAGAGCTCTTAAGTCACACACAATTAATTTTCCCACAAATCCGAAAAAGACCAGATTCGGCAGCTTTACAGCTTTAAGAGGAGAGTTAGCACAGGAGGAGGAGGGGGAAATGATGGGAGAAAGCACGTTAAAATGCTGTACATCATCATTCTTCCAGGAACCCTGCACAGCTCAAAATCAACTCCTCACTACTTTTCCTCTCTGCAAGCAACAAACTGTTGATAAAACAAGAACCCCCAGTTGTTAGTGCATGAATACTCATTGCTCTTCTGAGACAGAGGATTTCAACTGTGCTTATTTTACGACAACAAGACAAAACATACTGAGAAACACAGGGACTGTCACAGCTACATGCTACTGGTTTTCTTAATGCCATTCCCCATACATTTTAGGTGCTTCTCAGGAAAATTTAAAGGCAAGCTTCTGAGTCTAAAGAACTATTAATCTTAATTTCCCCCTAAGAGCCCCAGTTGTTACCCAACTCTGTGCAATCAAGCAGTGAAAGCAATGTAGGAAACCAGTGGCCATGGTTCCCTCAAGCACACATCTTTTCTTATTTATTAGACACAATTTCCCTTACTAAGTGAACAACATTGAATGCAGGCTAGCAACAGCAGGAATTTCTGTGGAAAATACAGTTAACACTGGCAACACCCAGTTAAGTCCATGTGAATTTTATTACTGGCTAAAATGGGTATGAGATCAAGCTGCAAACAAAAACACACTGCAAAGGAAACAGAAGTGACACAGAAAAAGTGAGAGAACAATTAATGAAAAGTTCCTTTCACAGCTTCCATGCTTTGCAGTGCAGTAGCTTTGGATTAGGACAATGTGAACCATGCTTAAGGCAGGATTAAATGGACATTAATGAGAAAGCTCAGCATCCGGTTGTTCAACAGTGAGGTTCAAAACAAACTGGAGCCCAGTTCCAAGCTGGAGAATTCCTCCTGGTCACAGAGGCACTCTTTATCTATGCACAGTCTGCACCATCATGCCCCAAACACACTGGTCAGAGATGCCACAGGCAGTGGCAGTGTCTGAGGGCAGCTTGCTCAGCCTGCCTGGCTGCTCAGCTCTGCAGTTCCCAATGAAAGCCCTGCAAGGCCAGCTCAGCTCTGTGTGTTACTGCCCCAGAGATACCAGTTGTTCACCTCACACTTCCCAGGGCAAGTGTGCTGCTGCTAGAGAGTCTGCAAAAATCCAGCATCTCTGTCCAGTCTACTCCTTCAGATAGGCTGGCATTTTTCCTCAAAACCAAAATGGCCATAAAATGACTCCTGAAAGGCAAGTTTAAGCTGAAATGCCTGGGAAAAGATGGCAGCCACAGAAAACACCAGCTATCAGCAAGGCATGGTGCAGCCAAATCCAGCTCCATCCACAGGGCAGGGTAACTTCCTCCCTGCAACCCTCCAAAAAAGCCTCACAGATTATTTTGTGTGCTGAGGTGGTGGCATCAGCGCTCCAAAGCAGCTCCTCCTCTCTGCTCTGTGCTAATACACCCCCATGCTTCTCTTAGAAAAATAAACAGGATTAGAAAATATCTTAACTAGAACATTTAAAACCCACTCAGTTATCCAACTTTCATTTCACACAGTTTTTTCCTTTGTCCACAGTAGCAAGCACACGTACCCACCTCAAAGGCTACATAATCAGCTTATGTCATTCTCCCATTTTACAACTGAGGAAACAGATGCTTGGGAGAAAGCACGATTTGCTCATTGTCACACATCAAATCTAGGGAAAAACCAGGAATCAGAATCCAGGCTGTTGGATCCAGGTCTGGAGCCCCCTTTTCTGAGCCACACAGCCTCGGTGAGCTGTTTTACAACTGACTCAAGCACAAAGCCCAGCCTCAATGGGAGAAAATGCCAGAGTTCTGGCATCAAACAGGAGAGGGTGGAAGCAGATCCACATCCCTATGCTGCCAGGACGGTGTCATTAACAGAAAGTGGTATAAATCTGCACAAAGAAAATCGTGTTTCTGTCCTTCTATGCTGTAGCTCTGCTGAACAGGAACTAATGGCTGTAACTGGGGCAAAGCACAAGTGTAAATAAGGCCTAAAGAAAATGAGGGAGATCACGTTATGGAGGTGTGAATAATTTACTCCAAGTAATGCTCTGGTGTGAGGAGAAAAAGCTTCCAGGAGAGATCTCCACTTTTTGTCTCTTGCTCTAATCTATGGAAACAAAAGGCAGGAGAGGAGTGGAGCACCAGAGCATAGTGGGGTCTGTTCCCAGGAGAAGGCAGCACACGGAGGGGGGCTGGCAATTCCGTTCTGCCAGCTGCCACCGCAGCCCTGCCACCGGCTGTCGGCGCGAGGCAGCCCTGCTGTGCCAGCCAACCTGGGCATGGACAGGCAAAAACAACCCCCTTCTAACCCCAAACAAACCACCACCACAGCAGTGCCCTGCTCTCTGCATGCCTGGCAGTTGCTTCATGCCTTGCCTAACTTTCCCCGTGGGCACAGGGCTTGCTGCTGACCCGGAGTGTACCAGGCTATTCTGGAGCACCAGGGGATTACAGAGCTGGTGCACCACAGGATTAAGAGCAGGCTGCTCTCAAAACACAACAACTGTCTGCTACTGCTGCTAATCTAAAAAAAAAAGCACCAAGGGAATCAATAATGGAAGGATAACTTCAAGGTGAGGGAGATTCAATTTTGTGTTTTCAAGTGTTTTGTTGTAATGCAACATGCCATGATTTTTATTTATTCATTTCAATGAAAACATTGTCTGACACAGTTACTGTGCTGTGAGCTGAGGCCCTACATAAGCATAATCTGCATTTACTTTGTTGAGAAGTGCATTTTAAGCACTGTATTACCAGGGCTCCAGTGACTTGGAGGTTTCTGGTCTATAAAGTCTCTCTTGGGGAAACAGCACCTGCTCAGCTCAACTGTTTCTTGTCCTGAGTCAATGCCCCAGTGAGTCCCAGGTCTGAACCCCAGTTTCAGAGGGGTTATCCAGTCTGGGCTCCTACACAACTTAGGGCAAAAAGACCTTCACCCCCCTCATCTCAAAGCAAATAAAACCAGTTCATACAGACCAGGCTGTGATCTAGCTCAGTGAAGAGGTGGAACAGCACAGACTTGACCACAGGACAGAGCATTAGAAATCTTTTCTGTAGCAGTTCACTTCCCTGTGGTTCTGGGCAGACCACTTAACTTTCCTCACAGTTATCCATTTGTACAAGAATAATTATACACAGTTTCTTTCCTTGCTGAAAAGCAACTTTCTGTATGACAGGACTTAAAAGAAAGGGATGGGGGTCGGGCATAATTATGAAACCTTTCTGAACTATTTAGAACAGTCCAGTGTGTAGTGCCTACCTTGCCATTCCCAGCTCCAAACCCTGCCACTGTGACTTGGGAGCAGCAGTTGCTATCAGTCTGCTAAAGACAGCAGTGACATTTTCATTAGCAGAAAACCCCTGAGCATAGTGGAAATGCATCCCATTGCTCCACTGCATGGAGCACCCCATACAGGAACCACTCAAAATACTCAGGTACCTGTCTATCATAAGCAAATCTATTCTATCCCCTGAGGAAAAGGGGGAGAAAAAAGAGACATGGCTCCTTCACTGTGCCAGAGGGCATATTTTCTATATCCATCAGGCTTAACATACAGTTAGAGCCATCCTGTTAAAATTTAGCAATGGGAATCTTCAAAGCTGCAGGCTACAGAGAAAGCACGTCTCTGATAGCCCAGGATCTTCTCCCAATTACTCTTTGTCAGCTCACTCTCAACATCCATATCTCACTGAAGGTCAACTGTGGTTGAAAACATCCAGTACAGACTCATTCATGATAAGAGTAAAAATAATGAAGACATATCCACCCTGAAAAACAGCACACATTCAAATCTAGTAGGAAACCCAAATAGGCTCCCTTCTGATTTCAGCTGGCAGGACAAATGTCCCAGTTGAGAGAGACAAGCAAAAGAAAAGAGAAAAAGAGATTGTGTGCTTTTTCAGCAGCCTGTGACTGCTGTCATGTCGTCATCCCCCTGAGTGTTTGCCCTCCTGGGAGAGATCTGAGAAAGAACAGCCTCACACACTGCCTGGGAGGACACAGCCTGGAAATTCATCCCAGGTCTGAGGAATGGGGGAGGAAGGCACGGCCATCATCTTCCACCTCATTTAGAGCTGCACTCACGTTTTTATTCAGGGAGTGGGAAGACTCCAGGTTTCAGCCGTGCCTCCACAGAGGTGGGGTTTTTTTTCCCTGTCTGAAGTTTTGTGAGTAGAGACATTTAGAAAACAGAAATACAAAGAACAATATAAATTGCTACAGCAGCATACAAGTATCAGGACAGAGGTATCACAACACAATCACACAAATACACTTTCATGAACAGACAGTGTCTTGAAAGTCACTCTGAATTTAACAACCTTCATGTCAAAGCAAATAAATACTGTTATAAAAACACACTGTGAAAAGTCTAAAGATATCCTTAAATCCAACTGCTGATTAACTCAGTTTCCTGTGTTCTCCAACAATGTTCATTATCAAGATAGTATTTTATTTTCTTTACACAGAAGAACAGAATCTCCACAGATTTTATGAGAACTACTCCCTTGTGAATCCCAGAGACTGTGGGCAGTGTCCTGCACTCTCCCTGGTCAATGTCCTCCTCTACTGATAATCACTTTCTTAACTTCAGAGATCCACTACAACCACTGCACAAGAAGCTACAGAAGGAAAGAAAGAAGCACAACTGGAGGGTGAAAAATAGACAGTAATGGTACCCAAAAGGAAAGGCAGAAAGCAGACATTTAGAACAAATTTATAACAAATTTCCAGTCAAGGAAATTATTTTTTAAAAGTAGGATAAACATTTAGATTATTCAAGAGAAATGTCTGAAAATTAATACCAGGATATGAAATTTTTTTCTTAGACCAAGAAGGACAGAAGACAATTAAATCTACTGGGGGGTTTGAGGAGAAGTTAAGTACTTTGCTTCATTACTCTTTAAGGAGAATAATGGGAAATTCTTTGTCAAGGGATACTCCCTCATGGGAAATCAAGAAATTGCTTGCAGATAGAGAAGTCCCTAAGGAAGAGACAATTTAAGGACTTTTTCAGCTCTGAAGAAAAACTTAAAAGCAAAGAGGTAGGGTTTGGAACACTGATATCTTTAGGATATCCCATCCCTCAGCAAGTGAACAATATCAAGATACAGACTCCACAGAACAAACCAGTTTTAACTCAAAGATTACAATTCATGGTGATTCGAGTCAAGAGGCTGCACAGACCAGTTAAAAGAAAAGCATAGCAAGTATTTGAAACAGTATTGCTCACACAGAACAGAGCAATGCAGCTTTGTAAAGGTAAATAATGTACTTTTACTCCTTTGAATTTGCAAATGCCAAAGTGAAAGATCCAGCAGTATAGCATACCTGGTTTTTTGAACCACAACCCCCCCTAAAATAATTATTTTAAGGTAAAGTTTCTGCCAATAAATAAAAACAAAACCCCAAGTTTCTGACAAAAGTATACATCTGTCTCTGCCACCAACTGAAGCCACCACAGGTCACAAGACCCTGACCAAGTCACCACCAAACCCTTTTCCAAGTAGCCAGGCTCCTTTTCCTGAAGCCTTTGGAGCTGGCACTCTTTGGTCATGCAAAACAATCCTGTTCCCTCTAGACAGTGGACATCTGTAGCTCCCAGTGAGCTTTTATATGACTGGAATATCTCCCAGCTAACTGGACTGAGGCACATTTTGTGGGATCACCAAACTATTATCAGTAATTATGGAGCTGGGCTGGAATTCACATTGGTGATTTAGCTGGAAAAGGTCCCATCTCAACATCCTGAACCATCCACTCTCCACAGCTAATTGTTCTGAAATTACACGTCACTGATCTGGCACCTCTGCCCTGCCTGCAGGACCAGCCTCTTTCCATGGCAGTGGTTTAAACAACAGGAGATAACTGTATTCTTTGGAAAATAAGGTGTAATCAGTTTTGTCACTGCTTTCTGAAGAGCTGATCCAAAGGGTTAATTCATCCTTTCCTCCTCTAGGATGATCTTATGAGAAAAATTCCTCTGGACACAGAATTTCTGCCTAACTAACCTTTCTGACCAGGGTCTCAGAGCTAAAATATGAAGCACCCAAATGCCCAGTGACCTCAGGAATTCCCCCTGGCCTATCTACACAGATTATTACCTCCCTTGAATTATTCTTGGTCAGTAAAGCTCACTGGAGAGTGACCCTTGCCTGTAACTTCTTCAATCCCTTCTATTAAAAACTGTGCTCATAGGTGAACACTTTCCTCCTCTGTCCAGAGCCTGGGGCAGTGCCAGCCATGCCAGGTTCACTCCAAGTGGCACCTCAGGGAGCAGGAGGCACAGAAATACTTTAGTCCTCCTCCACACTTAACACATATCAGCTAAGATTTAGCTGGTGCTTGTGCTATTTTCAGCTGTTCTGTGCTTAAAAGCAGAGGGAATGTGGCCCACCACCAGGAGGAAAAAAAGGGCAGTTCAGCACAGCAACAACTGGATTGTCACACACTGATGCAAAGCTCACACCAGTGCCAAGGTAATGCCTCAGGCACATCTGTCTGTCTCTCCTCTGGTCCACTTTCAGCTCTTGTTGTAAAGGTTTCTTTGACCTCCCTGTACCTGGGTTACAGATCATGGAGATTTGTGTAGGTGTTTTCTTGGGTTTGCTTTTCTGCAGAACTAGAACCCAGTCACCAGAGAATTACAGGAGAATTTAAGGAAAAGAGAAAAGAAAGGAGCTGCTCTACAAAAGGACAAAATATCCACCCCACCAGAGCCCATTTGCAATACACATATTTCTGGCTACTGAGCATGGCAGTAAATTCTCAACAGTTTGGCAGATCATCCCAACACAAACATTACTGAAACCAATGAACAAATACATCCAAAAATTATTTTCTGGGATCCACTTACTAAGGGAATGTTCAATAAATATAATTTGAAGTAGGTTGGTACTTCATGGAAACACTTAAAAGTCAAAAATCTTCCCCACCCCAAAATAAAGAAACAGTTCATTAGAATTTCTCCAGTTCAATTTACAATCTGCTTTGCAGAAACCAAAGCAGCAGCTAGCCTGAGGTGCCAGCATCAGTTGTGAATCTGCACTCAAAGGATTCACTCACCAATTAACATTGATTCTTTCTGGTACTCTTTGCTGAGGTGGCAGCGCTGGGTCACACAGGACACGTATCTCTCCAGAACATACCAGCACATTTCATAGTAGAAAGGATAGCGGAATTTGGCGTGCACCTGGAAACAAACCAACACTGTCAGTCCATGGGGAAGGGAGAGAAGTTTGCAGCACAAGGGCCAGTCATCATTCCCATCGTGTTATCAAGAGCACAAACAGTGTGAGGAGGGGGAGGGGAGAGGGTGGGAGCAGGGAGCTGAATGCCTCCAGCATACGGAATGAGGAGCCTGCCTGCCTGCCACGACAGCATCATTTCTTGGTTCACTAATTTGTATCCTCTTGGGGTGGTGGGAGAGGAGAGGGTTTGTGTTCTTGTGAAATCATGAAACTGATGGATGGCCCCTACAGAATTATTTACCTGCTGTATAAACATAGGGTGGTCACATACAGATGTTAGTCACTAAAACTTAAAATAAAGGCATGGGTTTTCATCTCCTAAACACTATCACAGGATTTTTATCAAAATGGCAACATTACCTAAAATGAGTCAAGCAGGAAATTCATCTTTTTCATTTCTGGTTGTCTCAACAATTTGATTAGAGAAATGAACACACAAATTCTTGATAACTACACATTAAAGTAAAAATCCCTCATGTGGTTTACCTTTTGGTAGCAACTTAGCTTTTGCCACAAACAGAGTAAGAATAGAAAAGCAGGATTTTGACAAAAGATCCTGTCAAGCTGTGTACTTTCTCTTACATCTCAGACCTGTTGTTCTCACACAAAAAGCTGAATTCTCCAACACTAGTTATTTGTAAGAGTATTTCAGATACAAAAGAAAACAAAGAGGGTTTCCTTCCTTTCCAGCATAGTTTTCTATCTGTAGAAGGTCACTGCACCACAGAAGGATCTGGGAAGCTCCTAAAATGCAGGAAGATATGTGCATTTGTTGTGATTTGTTAAAAATGGATGCCATGCATCTTGCATGCACTTGTACTTACACTGTACACCTCTTTCTCCTGGTGGCACAGAAATCTGTGTTTTGCAGGCTCACGTGCATGCACTGCACTGGGACTACAGGAGCTGCTTCAAAACATTCACTGCATATTCACTGCTCCCTAAGCCCAGAGGTGGGCACCCACCTTTAGTGAAAAGCTGAACTGCACCAGAAAGGAGCATTACCTCAGAAAAAAAACCAGAACACCACCCATCACGGATCAACCAAAAGCCCAAAGGCTGAACAGAACCACTAACCCAGCACCTACAAACTCAGCCTGAGCTCTGCAAAGCAGGCACTGACCAAACACCTGCATGGTGATCAAAGCATCCACTTGAGCAGATCAGTGACTTACTGGAATGCCCAGATTTGAAACCTGTCCCCAAGGTGGACAGCCAAAGAACCTGCCTCTGTTCCCAGGGCACAGGAAATGCAAACACTCTTACCAGTAAAACAAAATGTAACAAAGGCAAAATATACTGTATTGTCACACTAGATGTATCACAGTGTAGGAGTAAATACTCCATGGCAATTCCCAGAAGTTAAAATCCCTTAAATTCAGCACAAATACAGCTGGCAAATCTGAACTGCTTGTTGCTACAGGTCATGCATCCAGCACTGCTACACCTTCCCAAATGTCTCCCTGTGTGGTTTGTTACAAAGCACACATATAAAAAAGAAGGGAAAAAAACAAAAAGAAAAAAAAAAAACCATCCAGCCAAACAACAACCCCCTAAATGTGAGAACATTTAACCCCAGGGCCTTTTTGCATTGAAGAAAAATTTTCCTTTAGTTTAGTTATTTGTCATAGAGAAGAGATCAAGTCACTTATGACTATTAGGGAACACAGGGGAAATTATCCATGCTAAAATATATGCTAATAAAGGAACTCAAATTTTTCCAAGAGAGCACTGCAGGAAACAAAATTTGCAAAGAATTGACTTACAAACAGGAAGCCGCCTTCCACCCCTCAGCCTTCAAAAGGTTTTCAGCCACATGCCTGGGAATATTAAAGACATCATTGCTCAACATTTGTTGACAGATTCTGAGCTTCACCAAATTTAGTTGTTACCAATGTTAATTCAATGTGAAAGACAAGGCAGTAATGCATGCAGTGCTCCCATTATGTATATCAATCTTTAATATTCAATTTGAGTTCCTAATTGCCTCGCTATCAATGTTCCAACCCACAGCAAATCCCTCCATGCCTCTGTAATCCACTGTTTGCCCAAGAAGGCTTTGCTTTTACAAACCTTCAGAAGGAAGAGCTCTCTACACCATCTGTAGACAGAGATACTGTGCAGAGATCTACAGGGCCTTCTGCCAGTAAAGAGACTCCAACAGTGCTTTAAAAACTTTTAAAGTTTGCCTTATGGAAAAGTATAGAGGAATATGCTCTTTGTGATGTCCCTGAACATTTATTAATTATAATGGTTGTGAACTGCATTATGTGCATGTCCATACTCTTTCCATTGTACATTCATAGGCAAATGAACTCTTAAGGGCAGGGGAGGAGGAATAAGAGAAAGAAGGAAAAAAATTAAAAATGTTCTGTGATGAGTTCGAAGTGTAATATCTGAGACAGACACTGCCAGAGGACTGAATTCCCCACCAGTAGGGAAATACACTGGATCCTCTAATAGGCATTTCCAGCTCTAACTTCTGTGATTAATAATTTACAATCCACTGAAAAAAAATTTAATTATTCCTGTACAGCAAGAAAAAATTCTCTCTGGAATATGATCCATTTCTTCAGTTCAAAGTGAAATTATTTTAGAGATTTATATGCCCCTCCAAAAACAAAACAAAAACCCTGAGCAAGTAAGACACACGTTTTCCTGAGAAAAGTCATCATCTCTTCCACAGTGCCCATTAAAATCATTACAAACTCCACTTGTGTTTAATCAATCTAATCACAATATTGAAAAGCAATTTATGATTATTTACAAAATAATTAAGCTAGCCACTTAATTTGTTATCTTACATTCCAGAAAACCAACTGAATAGCAAACACCATCATCTGTGAGTGACCACCTTACGTATATATTCAGAGTGCCCTTGTTCCCACCACATCCCAATATTTTAAAGCAGTTAAATTTAGATTAATTGAGGGTAAGTTTGACACATTCTTCCTCTTCAGTGCTAGAGAGCTGTATCACCCCTGTGCCAAATGATGAATCCCTGCATGGCATCCTGCTCTGCAGTTCCTCAAGCTGGGCTTGCAGAGAGCTAAACAGCTTGGCCTGTTTGACTGGCTGTTAATTGGCCTCCAGGAAAGCCAGGCTGCAAAATGAGAGTCTCTACGAACTGTAAGGCTGGAGAATATTTGTTTACCTCAATTGCACATTAGGAGCTGTTTCCAACAATAGACATGTTTTTTATTACTCCTTAAAACTATTTTTAAATGGCTACAACCCTCTTAAAAAGTCTCCCAGGGGTATGAGGAATTAAGCTAGAATAAGCATGACAAGTATATAAACTAGGCAATTTTATCAGGCTGTAAATCAGCATTACCATTTCAACCCTGTATTTATTCTTGTCTGAGCTAAGACAATAACAACTACACCTAGCATAAAAATGACTTTGAATATCAGCAATCAAAGATGATTAAACATTACATAGCAGGTTTAAACACAGTGAAACCTCCATAAAATTGCTCTGTGCAAAATGAAGAGGGGAAGCACACCTGTATTACACTTTGATTTGAGTGTGGCAAATTACTTTGTCAATCACATCATGTAATTTACTTCTGTGCCATACACAATGGAAAGATCAATACTGATGAGAAACTCATTTGCAATATGCTCACACTGGCAAATTTGGGTGAACTACACTGTACTGAGTCTGCCAGACCAGTCAGTGTATGAATGGAATTATTTCAACAAAGAAATGACAAAATCTGATTGACAAAGCAAATGATGCAGTACACACCAGAGTCCTGTTTTGAAACCATTTCCCCTTCAACATTCCTGCACGATATTTTTAGCTTTGGAGGGGAATGTTATTATTTCTAAATCACAGTATTGATTTTCTTGCCTTTTATCAAACTTCTGTATGCCTTAGCTGCATGGCTTCTGTTTTGTTTCTGTGCAGAAATTCTTGCTATTCTTCAACTGTTCACACAGTTCTGATTTCATACATCTGCCCACGAGCACAAGTTTGTGAGCACAGGTACAGCCTGTGCGTAACACGCTGCCAGCACACAGCAACATCCAAGTGCTGAAATTGCTTCTGTGAAGTTGTAGATATTCTGGGCTTCTGGCTTTCATTGGTCTTTTTTAAAGCACTCCAGTATTTTTGAAAGGAAAATGATGAAGAACTACACAGACCTCAAAGAAAATTTAAACAAAAAATGACAAGAACAAAGGTCTGATTTGGGATTCCTAAATGTTGCAGGATCCCTTTCCCAATTAATTTCAAGATGCAGATACCCAACTCCCACAACCTCCTCACAGGATCAGGGTGCCAGTAAGTTTTAAAAGGCATTTCAGTGTAACTGGCTGGTTAGTTCATAGAAGTTACCAAAATATTTGACTGTTATAAGGAGTTTTGCCTGCTGGCATAAAAAGCTTAGAAAATCAAAGCTGCACCCAGCTTCCCAAGGAGAAGGGCCTTGAAGCACAACTGAGCAGCTACAACCCAAGCTGTGTGATCTTGGGTAGATCAAGTCCTGTGTGAACAAAATATCCATTTTTATATAACTTAAGGGAAAAAAAGAGCATTTGCTGCCCATCTTTCCCAAAAACTTCAATGGAAATAACTAATTTCTGGCACTGATCCTCCCTCCCAGTCTCCCCTTCTCCATTCTCCAAGTGAGCTGCCTGTGCAAACATCCTTCCCAGCAACAACACACCCTCCCCTGCACACCTGCAGTGTACTCCCAGCATGTATTGCTGCTTCTTATTTACAGTCACTCTGGAAACCCTTCCTGTGCCCAGCACCTCTGCCAGACCATGGTGAGCCCCTTCCTGCTCCTGTCACCCTGACCTCCCTGTCCAAGTCCCTCTGCACTTTCTCAAGACACTTGACACTCCCACCTGTTCAAAGGCAGGCTGAATCCACTCTGATCTCTACCTCTACTTCTGCTCTCTGCCACACTCCTCTGTTCTAATTCCCCCTAAATTTCAACTTTTGTCCTCATCTCTCTTCCACTAAGAATTCATTTTTCTGCTTCTCTTCATTAAAGTCACTCCAGGAAACCCACTGCTCCCACCACTGTGTTGCAATGTGAAGATTACCAGGCCTTGTACCCGCTGGGAAGCCAGGGAGGCTGGGGGGAGGACACCTCACTCCCACTGAGCCAGAGATGTACTACAAAACAATTTGTATTTGCTCCAGGCCTATGCACTCTCACTGCAAAGAAAGTAATTAGGGGTAAAAGCCAACTTGGAGCAAGATTTGTGCCCTCTTGTAGGGGTGAACAACAGTGAACTGCACTGATGTCCAAAACACACTATTTTAAGACTTTTTAGTGAAGAAGAATTGCAATTTCCTGCCATTTTGCCAGCCCAAACCTCCACTAACAGCAGAGCTGGCACCTGTGTCAGTGGTTTATCAGCACTGCCTGAGAGTGAGGCCTCCAAAATAGTCCCCATCTGGATTGCACATCCCTCTGGTCCATTTTTATATGAGAATGCCACAATGGCCTTGCACAGGTTATTTAACAACCTACTAAAACAGAATCACTTCCTTCAGATCCTGCTGCTTTTTGAAACTCAGTGGATATGATGAGTAGGTGCCCTGTTTATTAACCAAGGATAAAACTGTCATCTCCTACAAAGAGGTGGCACAGTAACCTCCCCAGCCTTTCCCTCAGGTAAGTGCTACAGCCAGAGGAACATCACAGTGTTCAGATCAATGTCCCACCCCAGCCTCTCCATTCCAATAAATTCTTGCATGGTATCAAGTCACTGTAGTGGCTGCCAATTACAGAAGATGTCATTTCATACACAACTTCTGCACAGCTTTCTCAATTCAGCTGTGGGCAGCAGAACCAGCCCAGTGCCATCAATTCTCCAGGATCAGGCATCCATCCCAGGTGTGCACAGAGAGGTGAGAAGCAGAGGGTTACCAGAAATACTGGTACAAAGGTCTGTAAAGTGCAATATGTTTTTGTGCAAAAGGGAAGGTGTTTTATGGAAGTTTAACAGGCAGACAAAAGACACAGAAGGGACACATCTGTGGGAAGCACATGAGTAAATCCCACTAAAAATAACCAACATTTGAAAGTCTCATTACTTCATGTTTACCTCTTGTTTCAACGACTCTGACACGGAGATCCCGTCAGTTGTTGTTTGTCAGAAGGGAATACGAGGGAGAGACTATGACAGATCACAGTCACAAAGAACTGCTCAGTTAAAAAGAGAATCAAGAATCCTTACCCTTGTTCTGTCCTCAATTTCATAGATGCGAAGCTGCATGGGAACATTAAAGCTATGCAGGATATTTCCACCAAACACCAGAGAATCTACTGGAGTATAAACCGCGTGTATCCACCCTAGGGAGGGAAAGCAAAGAACTGAGAATGCCTCGTGCTACGTAGCATTACAGAGCAACTTCAAATCAAATTTTAACAGCCCTCTGAATCCCACTGTGCTGGGGATGAGAGGTTAAAGCAGTGAAAGGTTAAATGGGATGCTCACAGCCACACTTCAGGACTAGTCACAGCAGAAGGGCACCTTGTGATGTGCAGTCTTACAACCCTCTGTAAATCAGTTCTATTTATTCACCCAACACTTACAGTGTTTACTGAGCACACGCAAGTTTATGACTCAACCACGTCCATGACTAAGAGGTAAGTTCAGTCTGTTCCATACACTTGGCTCTCAGACTGGCACCTCCAGCATGGCTGCAAACCATGTCAGCAGTGGTGGTGGGCCAAGGGTTGTGGAACTGGACTGAGGCACACCAAACCTCCTTCACACTAGCACCAGAACACACCTTCAGAGGTAAAAGATTTCAAATTATTACCAGCCCTCCTTCAGGGGTGAAAGTTTCATCACCTATGATCAACTCCCTGAAGTAACCAAGAAATCCTTTTCACTGCAAGCCTCAAGTTAAGGGATTTAACATTTCTGGTACTGGAGCTGATGAGACTGTTCTGACCCAATCCTGTAAGGGACTGAATTAATTTCACAGGCTCCAAAGAATCTTCTATCACAACGAAAATCCAGGCACAGCAATTCAGACAGCCACACACCAGCTCTTCTGCCTCTGCATTGTTTGCTTGGTCTGTCAGGAGCTGAAGCTCTGGCTATGCAAGACTGTAGCCTCTGATCTCTGCAGTGAAAAAGGAATTGATCCTGCTAATGATCTGGGACCCACAGAGACCTGACACTTTTTTTCCTCTTCTTTTTAATGAAAAGCATTACAATTTATAAACCAGCAGACAGCAAAGCAACATGGGGGGCAGTCAATTTTCTCCTGACTGTGCAGTACTTTCCATTAAAGCTGTGGCAGCTTTCCCTCACTTCCAGATCAGTGAGGGAGCAGGAAAATGCCATTCAGCCTAGAGGGTTTTCCAGCCAGCAGCCACAAAAGTGCTCCTCCACAACAATTTTTCAACCATAAAGGCCTGCACAGCTCTATCTGGGAAGTCCTTGAGCCACAGCAGATGGCAGGACTGGGGCTTTCATTTAAGGGTATGTTGGTAGGAGAGTGATAGGAAGGAAAAGAAATCAGCACTAGAATTTTCTCCCTGGAAACACAAGCCCATCACTCTGGATACATTTTTCTGAATTTCAGAGTCACAGAATGGTAGAGGCTGGAAGGGACCTCTGGAGGTCCAACCCCCATGACCCCCTAGAGCCAGCTGCACAGAACTATGTCCAGATGGCTCCATGGTATCTCCTGGGATGAAGACTCCATAGCCCCTCTGGGCAACCTGTTCCAGGTTTCAGTCAATTTACAGGTCTGACTCCACACACTAAATGTGAGGCATATAAAACCAGCAGGTGGCTCATGGCTCTGCCAACTCTCAGAATGATTCCATCTTTCCTTCTCTGGTCAGCATAATTTCAGTTACAGAGATCCAGCCTGTTTATTACTTCCAAATCAAGAACAATTTACTAGAGAGGATTTTTTTTTTTCATGTAAGGGTAGGGTGGCAACTACACACATCAACACTATAAATACTTCACAGCTGAAGTAGTTCAGCACCTCACATGAAGTATATCAGTCTGTACTAAGAGCAGACTACTAAAAAAATACATGATCCTCATCCTAGTCTTTTGGAAGGAAAACAGATCCAAGGTCAAGGAAGTTGGGGCCACTGCTTCTACTGGGTAAGCAAAGATTTCTGTGGTTGGGGGAAAGAATGGAAACCATGTGCTGAGGCAAATCTGGGTCCCCAAAGCCAACTCATTGGCTGGGTGCTGAAACACAGGGCTGGTTTGCGTGACAATCCACCTTAATTGTCAGGTTTAGAGATGAACAAACTGAAACTTGAAAAAGTGAAATGACTTTCATGGCCCCACAAGCGAGTGGTGGCAGAAGACAGCTCAGAACCAGGATTGGGAAAACAAAAATAAATGAGAGACCAAGCAACAAAGTCATCAACTATAAAGTCCTGGGAAGTCAAGTTCCCACCCCTGCCAAGGGGTGATTTCCAGGCATAGCTCTGAGATAAGTACAGGTGATGCCTGTGAGGTACAGGTGATGCCTGTGGGTACCATCCCCTCACTGCTGAACTGAGGGCTGGGCACACAGCTCAGTCCTGGGGAATCCCAGATTTCCTGCAGTTCATGTGCTCCCACAGGCAGCATCCAGCTCAGCCCCTCTGCAGGACACAGCCCTGTCAGAGGAGTCACCTGCATATAAAATAGATTTTGGTCACTCAGCTGTGCAGCATTTCAGTCACACTGCATCCCAAAATAGCTTCCACTTGCCTGAGGAACGTACGTGCATAATTGAAACTGCAGAGACACGAGCACCAAGAGGTGGATTCCAGGGACACAGGACAGAATGGGCAAGGTCAGACAAAAAAGATGGGAAAACTGACAAGGTACAAAATCCCAGCAAGACTGGCACAGATGTTACAGAGGAGAAAAACCCAACATGAAAACCTCTTGTTCTAATATTAACCAGCCTGTGTATGGAGAAAAACTGGAGGTCAGCACCAGAAAAGTAGAAGTAGGAGGAAAGAGAGATGAGCAGAAAACAGGAAACAGTTTCCATCAGGATAATGTATTGTGGAAATGAGCTCTGAGGAAAGAGAAGCTTGGATGGCACATTCAATCCATTCCCACAGCTTAGCTACAGCACGACTCAGAAATAAACTGAGGAGGATGAATGTTCATTGTGACCATTTGCAAACAAAAACACTCATCTTGTCAGCTCCCCAATTACCACGGTTTTTAAAGGGGAAGACAAACCCCCAGAGCAGGAGGTGCTGCATGTATGGTGAAGACAAAAGGACAGCCAAGGGATTTGCTTTAATGCCATCCACCACAGCCCTGCCTCACCTTCACCTGTGCCATTACATTTTGCTGGATGAATTGAAGGTCTGTTGACATTTTAGATCATGTCACCTGTGCTGAACAGCCTGTCATGTCTGCTCCTGTGTGTCTGATTCCAGCTCTCACAGCACAAACTTCCCACACAGCCTCCAATACTGACACCTCTGGAGTGAGTTCATCAGTTCTCTCCTCAGTGACTGCTCTGTGCTGCTCACACAAACCCTGCTACTGCTGCACAACCCTCTGCATTTCATGGCTTCCTGTGAGACAGGAGATAACATCTCACCTCTTGGTAATTGTCTCAAAAACAATGAGACAATTTGGAGAAAATTGCCAAAAAATTAATTTTATCCTTAATGCTAAGAAAAGCACTGGAATAATATCAGAACAACTGGAATAAGGAGTGAAAAAGTCAAAAGCCAGTGGAACAAGAAATCGTTAATTTTTGTCTGAAAGCCACAAAGAAAAGCACCTGCTAAATATTACCTAAAGCTACAATTAAATCCTACAGATGAGAGGAGGACATTGACTGTGTGGTTTTGAGGACCAGTCATGAACTAGGAAGATTCCTGCCCGTGGGTGACCATTCCCCAAGCAGCCTGTGCCAACAGCAGTGACATGAAGGTGGAAGCAGCCTGGCCCCCGGGGCAGCTCCAGCACAGCCACTGCCCAGTCCTGCCCAGCACAGGCTCAGCCACGTGGGATAAATGGATTTGGGAGTACAAACACTGCAGTCACTGCTCACAGCCCTCATGTCCAGCCTCAATAAGAAGACCATCCACTTAAGGTTTTTCTGAAGTTGATGGTTTTTATTTCAGCTCCTGGCGATCAATAAGTGCTTTTTCCTTCCCAAAACAATCCTCGTGTATGAAGCCAAGCCAACACTGAGCAGGAATTCTCTTCAGGAGACTCAGAAATGCTCTCAGCTGATTTACAGTTATGAATTATTCCACCACTCCTAAGATACACTTGAATATTTAGATGTTATCATCTCTAGTAAATCAAGAAGGTAAAATTAACAGTAACAAACGTTTTTCTGAACAGTTAAAAGAAAGATATGATCTCATTATCTTTTGAATTTTATAAAACAAGTATTATTAAACATTGCAAACTTGTTAGAAGATTTCAGTGGGCTGCAAATTCCTACTCAAGGATGCAATCATCCATCTGAGAATAATGAAAAATAATATTAACTTATAAAGCTATGGGGCAAACAGCCTACAAGCTCCAAGCCAAAACCATGGTGCATCTGTTTCCATTAGTAACTGAACTGATATTTTGCCTTGTGATATAGAAGTTGCCACATATTTTCCTGCATTTTTACAGCAGCTTGGGGTGGAAAAGATGAAATATATATGTCTCAAAAAAAAAAAAAAAAGTGACTAAAGAGATAACCTGAGAGTGGGCACTGCCAGCAAATCCCAAAAGAGGAATGACTGCATCATAACAGTGCCCACAACCAAATCCATCAAGGAAAGATCATGTTTACATTTTTAAAGTTAAGTATTTACTAATTCTGCCCCAGTAGTACAAGTAATACAGCAACTCTCAATCTTAAATTGTTTTTAAGAATGATGCAGAGCTTGGCATTAGGTACAGAATCAAAAATCCAGCATCATCCTGTCACCTTCCATCTGAAAGCAGACACTCAAAGCAAAAAGCCTCTCCTCTTTGATCCTCTCCACCAATCTTCTTCATGTGGTCCCTGAGGTTCCAGGCACAGAGATTCCATTAATGTCAGTGGGAGCTCACAGAATGGGAAAAGCTAAACAGCAACCAAAAACAGCCAGGCAGCTCTGCAGCCTTAGCACAACACCCTGCAAAAAATGTACCAGCCAGATTTTAATAGCCTGTCATTCTCCCTGCTGTAAGGGCTATGTGCCACCTTCTGGCCCCATCACACAATAATCCATCAAACTCTCACTGGCACAGCAGAGGTGACCTAGGACCACACACTCCTAATAGGCAAAATGCCACTGATAACCACTGAGACAGCATCTGAAACACTTTGAATCCCTGCAAATAGCTGCCTGCAGTCCACACAGAACATCTCTTTCTGTCCACTCTCCTTCCCAAAAACATTCATCTGAGAAAGGTCATTATTTCTGCATTTGACTGGAGACAAGAACTCTGGAGCACTCTCAGGTTACCACAATAATTAAGAGAGACTCTAACAGCATGTTTCCATGCCAAAGGCCCTGAAGTGCAGTACAGAGAACATAAGAAAAATAAAGTAAAACAAACAGCTTACTCCTGAGTGGAACACTGCCAGCTCCCAGGTGAAACACAACTGTTATAAAACTGCATGCAGCAACATGAGAAGTTTGAAGAACCAGAAAGAAACATCATCCAGTTGACAGCAGGTCACCCTGTCTGGATTTGGATTGTAGGAATGTTGAATACTATCTAATGGCAGCCCAGCATCTCACCTCTTCCATGGACCCACATTAAAGGTACAGATTTGAAAAGGCTACAGTAAGATCAGAAGATCCAACCCAAGCCCACAGCTGCTCATGAGCCCACTGCCTCTGCCCAGTGACAGAGGCTCAGAAAAAGGCTGTAAGATAAGAGAGGATGACAGAGCAACCCCTTGGCAGCATCAGCCATCTCCTCCCAAAGGAACCAAAACCAGGATGTTTGCAAATTTTTTGAGACCAAGTACACTGCAAACCCTGGAATCAATTTGTATCCACAACAAGTGTGGCAACTACCTCAGAGGTCAGCAAAACTTCACAAAAAAAAAGAAAAAAATCCAAGTTTATCCATATTCTGGCAGACAACATCAGTGACAATCCAGAACTGGCTGCAGTTCACCTTTTCAAGACATTGATTGCTCTCTGACCTCACAACATTAACAGGCAAAAACACTGCAAGACACATTTTCCACAAGATACTAAAAGCTGGCTGCTTTTGTCTGTACCAATTTTACATGTGCAAACTCCCCTGAATTTGAAGTACAAGTGTCTGCACCAGACATATATACACATGCATGAAAGAAAAGGTCATTTTTTGAAAGAGAGGCCTGCCAGAAAAACTGAGAGAAAAGCAAACAAGTTTAACATATTTCAAATTATGGCAAAAATCTTGCTTGTAGAGGACAACAAGCAGGAGGAGAAAGACAATATCCGTGTCAGAGGTCCATCACTCACAATGAAAATTACATACTCAGCAAGACTAAGATGTAAAGAGCAAGTGAATTGAAAAAAAGATTAATTTTTGTGTAGGCTTAGTTTTGAGCTTGGGTTTAGGTAACAACAGTGATGTTTAGGAGGACATGAGAGGAACTAATGTGGTGTCCAGAGACCAAGACAGAGGGAAATCAATGAATGCACCACTTGATAAAATAAGTGCAAGCAGAGAAGTAAAAGACAGTTTACAGAGAATGAAGACTGGAGTGGAGGGTGAAGGGCAAGAGAAGGAGAGAGAAAGGTTCCAATGAAGTTATGCAGTGATGTAAAAGGAGGAAATACTTATAAAGGGAGAAGCACTGAAGATAAAAAAGCTGGTTAACTGGCATTAACTTAGTGAGGGGCATTTCAAAAAGGCTGTAGAGGAACAGTCAGGATGTAACAGAGCAATTGGCCTGTAGAAGCCAAAAACACATGTCCACAGAAATCCCGAGCTGTAGAAATCTGAGGGATGCTGCCCAAACACTAATTCTGTGTGTCCCAGCACAGTGATGGGAGATACCTTAATTACTACTCCATTAGCACCACTACAACAGACTCCAAACACTTCACACATCCCCCCGAAAAGTCATCACATGGTGCAGAAGAAAACTACAGCAAAAATAGTACTGGACAAGCTCTAGATTTGACTGTGACTGGGAAAATTTTGTTGTTTCCCTACTGAGACAATAACTGAGCACTGAAATTATGCCTTTTCTCTTCTGGATCATCAGAGTTTCTATCTGAAGCACACTTTATAAAGAATTTTCCTTTTTATTTGGCATGTGAGTTAGATAGGCAGCATCCCCTGCCCACTATTCCAGAGTGAGACATGTTACCTTGACCAGATTTCATCTGTGGTGAATGTTTACCATATGAAAACTTTGCATATTAAACTCTGCCCATGGTAACATACACACTGTAAATATCCTGGGGCTGCAGCACTTTTCCTGTATAAGGAAAAGTTTGCTCCCATCCTGGAGAAACAACAGTTTGAGTTCTACAGAAAAAAATTTAAAAATAATTCCCTGACACTGGCAGCAGTTATGGCCTCCTCCCCTCTTGAACCTTCAGCTGGTCTAACATCTTGAATCTAATCTGGCCACAAACCTCAGAATGGCACAATGTGTGTATTTCTCAATCAACAGTTATGCTCACACCAGTTACATTAATGGAAAAGGCCAGGTTCTTAGTTGATTTTATCACTTTACCACAGACTTCAGCAGAGTTATCATTGACTCATCAGTGGGAATCAGTAAAGTGGGAGATAAGAACTTGTAATGGTGCATGGCTCATGTGGAGCAGCCCTATGGGGCCACCAGGGTACAGCTGGGCTCCTGCAAGAGTATCCTTCAGAATCCCAGCTTGCTCTCCCCCTCCTCATATTTAGGAGGAACTCCTAAAATGCTGAAAAATGCACCTTGGTCCATAACAACTCACTGTGCTGACAATATTGGGCTCAATTCCTCCTTGATACCACAGCTGAGACCGCGCTCTCATCGCTCTGCAGGGTTACAAACACCAGGAGAAATCTACTGGTTTAAACTTAATCCTGAAAGGATGATGGAGTGATGGAGAGGAAAATACCCTGAGGTCCTGGTGAGCACTATAATTATGCCTTCCCTAAGAATGATCCTCATTCTTGTCCAAGTGGTTTGTACTTTTGGGGATTTACTGGATCTACTGCTGATCCCAGATTCTCAGACAAAACTTCCATTTCCCAGCAAACTGAGATTTCACTCCCCCACTTGTCTTTTTACAGTCTACCTACTTCACCCTCACAGTGCTATGGTATAACAGCCATTTCTAGGACTACTCCCAAAAGTTACTTGAAAGCAGGAGCAGAGCAGGATATTTTATGGGAAAGGTCCCTTGCTGAAATGTTCCCCATTCACAGCCAGCTGAGCACTAATTCCTCTACACTTTCTGTGAGCAAACCTGTAATTAGAAGGTATTTCCTCATGGATGAGTTGAGGCTGGGTTTATCAGGCTCAATTGAAAATACAGGACACGCTGGTTTTACAGACATCCATAAACAGAATCTAAACACTAAGAACACTTCTAAAGCACATAAAAACCACTTTCAAACATTAACTAACATGATATGTGCACAAACCAGAGCAAAGAGGTCACAGGAATTGACCTGTTTTACACAGCTGTGCTCAATTCACTGACCTGGAACAGCCTTTAATTAGGCATTTCCATACTCTTAAAACAAAGGCAGAAATAATGCCCTTTCACACAAATAAGAGATTTGCAAATAAGTTTTCCAAACAAAATACAGCAAAGCAAAAATCCTTGAATCTGTGAGGTGCTTACAGAGAAATTATTCATAAATGCCTTTCAAATCTGGCATGGAGCCTAAACTGTCTGAGGTATTGGCATTTCTGTACATGGGGCTTTCCTAAGAAAACAGAAACTTTAGTCAAAAACCCATTTGGAATCACTTTGTGTCAGCCACCATGTTACAGCTGTGTCCTGTCCAAGCTCCCACAACCTGCAGTGTTCCAGCTGCTGAACATGACTAAACTGACACAGAGAAAGTCTTACTTGTAGGAGGCTTTCCACAGGAGGATGGAGATAAACAGAAGATGCAGTAATGGGATCTAAGCAAACAGCACAGCCACCCTCAAACACCCAGTTCAAACAGTAACAGCACATTCTGACCTGCTTCAAGGCAAGATCTAATTCCTCTAACAGATTAACTCCTCCACCCTCAAAGTCATTTTGCCTGTCATCTCCCAGGCTGATTCTTACCAAATACTTACAAATGTGCACATTTGTAGCCTTCAATTGATCCTAACAACACTCCCCAGATGAGAAGAACATTGTCCCTGTCTCTGCATGACCTGCATTCTCTCTGTCTCTAATAATAATCCTATCTCCACAGAGTAATTAATTCCAGAGATGAAAAACTACCAGCCTGCCTTTCTATCATGTAGAAAGTCTACCTATATTTATTTCCCTGGTAAGATCCAATAGACAGAGGCAATGTGTTAAATTATTATAAACAAACTTACGGTCCCATAATAGTCACGGAAAGCAAAGTCTGATATCATCTTAAATGAGGGCTGTTACACATTCCACCATCCTTAATCCAATTTAGGCAGGAGCAGAAAGGGCTGAAGCATCAGCCTTCAAAGCAACAACTATTTGGTGGCTTTGCAAGATGAGCCTGGATCATGCAGCACAGCTACTGAGGTGGGCAGCAGTGTAAAACTGAGTGTGGCTGGGATGCTGGAAGATGTCCAGATTCAGCACCATCTGAACAGTTACAACAATGAAGCTGTTTCCCCAAGAAGCAACCTGAGGGAACACAGCACCTGCTCTCCCATGGACTGGAATCTCTCTTGAGTTCCACCAAGACCCACCTCTGGCTACAGATAGAGGCAAAGAAGCAAGTTACTGAACTGCAGGTGAAACCTGCCAGAAGAGATCACAAAAAGAGAAAACTGTCTGTCCCAGAAAGCTAACAGCAGCAGTCAGTACAGCTCTGATGAGAAGTGGTGAACTGACAGCTCCAGAGGCCCAGCTCCTCTCTCCTTTCTCCCAGTACACACATGTGATCACTGCACACACTTCCTCACAGTACATTTTCCATCAGTCTTAATTTCTGGAAAATGAAGCACATTTAATCCCTGGCCTTTCTTCTGCCACAGCAAATAAAGAGGTCAGTACGGGGTATAGGTGTGAAGAATTGTTTTACACAGAACTGTTAGTAAAGCACAATCCCAGTCATTCCAGAAGGTTAGTTAGCAGGGATACCTGAAGGAATGAAGAACGTGTAGCCTTGTTTCAGCTCAATTCTTTGGCATCGTTCCACCCTGTCTCCCAGAAATATATCACTTTGCTTTCCTGAGAGAACCCATTCTTCATAAAGTTCTAGATTCTGCAGAGTAGGTGGAATCAGCCAGAAGATCTAAAAACAAAATGAAGATTTAACTATTACCAACAGTCAACAAAAATAAACAGCCAAGACACTCCACCAAGGTTACAGTGTGTTAGGCAAATGAGCAGCTTTCTGCATGAAACACTTGTTTTCCAGGTGTTGTACACAGAGGCACAGGCAGACAGCAGCAGCAATTAGCCCACGTGCTGGAAGTGGCTGGGTAACTGTCACTTGTCATCTCTCTCCCAGAAATATCTTACTCAGAAGCTGCCTGTGGTTTACCTGCAGCTCAGAACAGCGTGTTGGTACAGAGAGGAACAGGATCTGTACCACTGACTGATTTCAGTTCCCACCATACACTGTCCACTACAACTGGGAAAAATCTGTATGGTTCCCACCATACACTTTCCCACTACAACTGGGAAAAACATCCTAAACCAGGAAAGATGGCAATGCAGCTGTACATGCTGAGTATTTTAAGGCTTCTGTATCCTTTAATGTTTCAGTTCTGGCTTATTGTGCTGTACACACCAAAGAAAAGTGTAATCTCTAAAAGGAACAGAAGCTTTAGCTACAGGAGACTTGTGAGGGCACTCTGACCCAACAAGGGTACACACAGCCACATCTCGCTGCAAGATACTTCTGGACCACACAGCAACAGCACCAACACCAGCAAATAACACATTTGGTATTTCAAATAAATCACTTGTTTGTTTCATAACGGTGACTGGTGTCCTTCTAGTTCAGTAAATTCTGTATGTATCAACAAAGCTCCTGAAACAGTGATCACTGGCAGATCCACTCCAGGAAAAAATATAAGAGAGAAAGAAAGGAAAAAAAAAAAGAAAAGAAGACAAACCCTCCCCTCTGTAAGAGGCACAGAGAAATAAAAACAAATATCAGAAAAGGTTCACCTACCTTCCCCCCACGGAAAACGTGATACCACACTGAAGTGCCACCAAAATCAATATGAAAATCAGTGAAGCATCCTTTCACACTCATCAAACAGTACCTGCAAGTGGAGTGAAGGACAAAAATGAATCAGTCTGAAACAGTATTTTTCACATCTTAATTTGCAGAGGTTAACTGCCTGTGCAATGCTGCTTCCGCCAATTAAGTTTCTGCATTTACAGTACAGGAATTTGTCTCATGAAGGTAACGAGGTTTCTGCTGAAAAATGCATATCTCCATGTCTGAGTTTGCTGTTCATACAAGAGGAATTAAAGCTTTCAGAGTTAGGGAATAGAGAAACATTAAAAGTTAGGCTGTTCAGAAATATTTCTTATGGCACTGCCAGTCCCTGGGGTGATCTGTTTAATGCTTTCCTTCATCGCTTCAGAGACACAACCTTCACCAAAAGTTGTACACAAATTGCTTCAAAGTTTGGAAAAATCTAATTTGCTTATAAATCCTCCTGAATGTTCTTTACCTACTTGCCACTCATGCCATTTTTGCAAGGATTAGGGGACAGAAACCTCATTTGGCAAACTAACTCCTTTTTGTTCACATTTCTAGGCATTCTGCATCAAAATACATAAAGGACACAGCTGGCAGCCACACTAACTATCAAATCCACTATTTTTTACGCCGTCTTGATACAGGATTTGAGCAGTTTAAAGTCTGCATTGCTGGAAAAGACACAAGAGCTGTGGTCTGGCTGCAGGAATCTCCAGCCTGCAGCCACCATCTGTAACTAATGGCCGAATCACAGCCGCCCTCCTCACTGTAGGCACCTTTGCAAACGCAGGAAACACACACCACTTAACCCACTAACCTCTTTTCCTTGTTCCGGTCTCCGTTTCATGGCTTTTTTTTTTTTTTNTTTTTTTGGGGGGGGGGGTTTGGTTTGGTTTGGTTTTTAAGGGGAGTTATGGAAACACTACCGGAAGGGGATTTGTTTAAAAAAAAAGGAAAGGAGGGGAAAAAAAAAAAAAAAAAAAGAGGTTTGATTTAAGTGTGTCTTTTTCTGCTCACATTCAGGTAGGAGAAGCTCAGCAGTATGCAGCCGGCGTGCAGAAGTCCCTGTAGATGATAGGCTGGGAAGGACCTTACCATGTGTCTGCAGAAGGCTGGCAAATCAGAGCCACTCTGGGTCCATAAGAGCCGCTGCCTAGCAACCACATCCCGAGCCGGAGTTGACAGAATGATACGCAATGCTGTCATGAAGACAGTCAATTTGTGGGCTTCAAAAAAGGTCCTGTGCCTTCATCTCACAATTAAAACCTCTCCTTGTGCAATTATATGTCTCTCCTCTTGCCCACTCTGGAATTTTTTAAATTTTTTTTTAATCCTTCAGAAGCAGGAAGAAGCTTTTGCTGCCCCTGGGGTATTTCAGATGCTTCAAAAATCACAGCTAGCCAAGAAGCTGTCTACACTCTCAATATGCTCCATTTCAAAATATGAGTCCTTCCCTCCCAAACACTTTTTTAAAAAAATTCTCCTTTTATGTTTTCTCTACCAAGATGTTGTTGATTACAAGTCAGATAGAATTTAAAAACAATAAAAGAAGCCCAGAAAGGAAGTTGCCTTTCTTCCAGCCAAACTGCAAAAAGTCACAGATTGAATAATTATTGCTCATTAGGAAAAAAAAAAAATCAGCGTAGAAATTCTCAGCTTGTAAGCAGTGCTGAGTATTAAAGGTTCATGTTGTTTTAAAGTAAAAAATTCAAATCCTTATGGAGTCAATTATTTTCAGTTTCCAAAAGGCCAGATATAAAATACATCACACTAACAACAAAAATTTTCTAGACAGTGCCACCAACAATCACCCCATGAATTAAGATATTCTGGAAGAGCAAACATGGCCTGGGCATTAGCTGGTTTTAGCTATTCCTCAGTAGCCAATAATCTAAACCTGAAGCAGGCAAACTGTTTATGTTCAGAGAGGTAATAACAGGATTGAATCCTGCCAAATCAAAGCACTTAAAATTTAGTTTTGTGAGAAAACACCAAAGCAGGTATAACTGTGAAAACACAACTCTTTCTTTTCCTTATGGAGTTTTTCCCCATTTCCCCCTCTGTTTTCTTGAAACTCCTCTAAGCACAATTTTCACTCCAATAAAGGTGGTTTTAGTGAAAGAGTCACTTATGGCGATTAATAAAAACCTGCAAAGCATTTGGAAAAGAAAGTGTTTTTCTTTCCATCCACAAACAAGCCATGCCTTAATTTATGCTGTTAATCTCCCAGGCCTGCTTTTGTCCAAGCCCAACAGCTCCCGGCCGGCTCAGGAGCCTGCGGGAGGATCTTCCGCCATCCAGCTCTCTCCCTGGTTGCCAGAGTCTGGCACAATGCCTTTGCATTGACCTCTACAGCTTCCTCTTCCAATGTACACCGCAGTCACATGGTCCCAGCACACTCCATGCCACTGCTAATCTCAGGCACCGCTCGGCTCCAGCCCCAGCCAGCGGCTTCTCATCACCAACAGCTGCTAATTTGGGGAACCGCTCAACTTTTCAGGGTTTTCCATAAGAGTGAGGGAAAAAAAAAATGATAAAGAGAGGGAAAAAAAGACCTAACATAGCATCCACATTGAAAGAAATCTAGGAAATACATCCCACTGTGTGCTGTGGCCACAGTGCCCTGGGCCAGGGCAGGTACAGTGGATTCAGGAACAATCCCACATCAGGCATGGGGAGACGACCTGACCAGAGTTACACCCTGAAAACACAAGCGACCCAAAAGATGCCCCAAGTTGAATATTTTCACAACTGCTACCATATCCAACCCCTGCACACTCCACTTTATCTCCCTGCACAGCCTCAGTCAGGGTTTTAAAACACGCAGCTGCTTGTAATCTGTTGGGGGGGAGCTTCCCTTCCCGATTGAAGAGTTTGGTTTGTGTTCTCCACAAGCCTGAAATTTGTCCAGTTAATGTATTGTTATTTTGGAGGAAGGATTTGTGATGTGGGAAAAAGGAGAACTTCCCCCTCCCACCCCCCACACCCCCCCCAAAAAAAAAAAGAAAAAAAGAAAAAACAAACAACGAAAAAACACACAAACATCTGGGGAAATAAATTTCTTAGAGAAATGATGTGAAGAAATATGGAGTAACCTGCAAACTCACGAGGAAGAACAGAGAGATCCAAAAAAAGAGAGGGAGATGATACAAATGAAGCTAAACCACTAAGCAAACACAGCGAGCTGGGAACACAGGAACAACACAGACACCGCTCCATAAACCAGCGCAGAGCCCACACTCCCAGGCAAACCCACAATGCACTCGCCACGCATCGCTACAAACCCGCAAGCAAACAGAGAAACAAAGACAGCGAGAGCCGCGCCGGGATGCGAAGGCAGCGCCCGGCAGGGCAGGCAGCGGCAGCGTTCATGCACATGGGCCCGGCGAGACGCGAGCGGACGCACAGGCAGCAGCATTACCCTGAGCTCAGCTCCTTCTCTCCCGCAATAGGCACCGCGCACCATACGGCTCTATTCCCTCTGGCATTGCGAGGGCTCCCCTGCCACTGAGCTCAGCCCATAAACCACTCCCAAACCCCAGCAGAGGCTTCTGTTTTTTGTTCGGGCCAATGAGAAAAGTATAGCTCACTCTTCCTTCCTCCCAGGAGCAGCGCCGGCTGGTTGAAATCCCTGAGCCTGAAACCGAATACCACAGACCCATGAGCCAACTGCAAGTGCCAGCGCGGGGAAAGGCGCGGGCCTCGCTCCCCATCCCCGGGCGGGAGCGCCGCTCCGGGTGTCGGGGGAGAGCGGCCCCCGGCAGCATCCCGGCACCGCGGGGGCCCTTGTGCCGGGCCTGCGAGCGGGCTGGCAGGAGGCAGCGGGAACAAAGGCTACCTCGGGGCGCCTCGGCCCGCACCGACAGCGCTCCCACACTGGGGCCCTGCAACTGGAAGCCACGAATTGCGCCGCAAGACAAAAGAAACCATTGTCACCCGGGAGGCACCGGCCCGGCTGCCGCCCCCACCCTCGCCTCACCGGGTAGCGACCGGCCCCGCCGCTGCGGGGAGGGCCCGGCTGCCCCGCGGGGATGAGCCCCAGCATCTCCTCACGGAGGGCCCCGGCTTCCCTAGGGGTGAGCCCTGGCCGCTCCTGCGGGGATGAACCCGGCTTTCCTCAAGGATAAGCCCCGGCTCCCCCGTTAGGGATGACGAACCCCGGCTCCCCGCGCTCCGCAGGACCCCCAGTACCGGGCCAGCCCTGCCCGTGGAAGGCCGCTCGGAGCGGGCCCTGTGCCCGTGCCCTGCCGGGACCAACCTTCGCCTCTTCCCTCTCCTGGGGAGCGGCACCGAGCGCTCCCAGCCCGAGGGAACGAACCAAATCGTCACACACCGTGGTCACCACACCCCGCGCACTTCAAACGCACATGAAAGGCCCGGCTCCTGCCCCGAGGGGGTTACGGTCCGAGTCAGTCACACACAGAAACAACACCCGAGATAAGAGAAGCCACTTTTCTGCCATGCACCGGAGAGTTTGTGAAGTGCCTGCAAATCACACTCTCAGAGCACACTGGCACCAAAGCAAGCGATAACACTTCCCTCGTCGCACCCTTGCCCGGTCCCAGCCCCGGTGGAACACCAAGGGTTTGCCCCTGGGCTCGGATTCTTTTTCTTTTCCCCCACCATAGTGAACTGAACCAACAATTCACTGCGAGCCAGGCCTGTCTGCCCCTGCAACTGCAGTGTGGTGTCTGAGAGGAGTTTGGTGTCTGTGAGGCAGCTCATTTCTTCATCCTGCGACAAGGCTGTTCAGCTCCAGGGCCACCACAAACTGTTGTAAACACTGGTGGTTATTTGAATTACATGTGTGATGCTGCTCCTCCAAGTTCTACCTGAAGGAGGATTTGAGGCTCATGCACTGATCTGAAGACATCACATTTTATTTACTTTGGTAGCTTGGAAAGTCTTAACGAGCACGCACTGATTGGTGTAAATTTTTTTGCTGAATTCGATTTATAGAGGTTTTGTATCAAAAGCAATCCACAAATGGCATACAAAGTGCAGACAAGTCTCTCACATGTGTAAACCAGTGCCAGGTTGCCTTGTGGGACCTGTGAGCTCCCTCGATTCCCTGTCTCCAGAGGCACCCTCAGCTTCTAATTAGACCACAGCTCAGCAGAGCATTTTAGCATCTGTTTAAATCCATCCCTACTTAGTAAAGGAATGAATAGAAAGGAACGGATGGCTGAACAACAGCCTGGGAGAGGGAGAATAGGGCTGAGGACATGCTAACACAGCAGCATTCCTTTGTGAACAGGTAGATGTTTCACACAACAAACCCCATCCTTAACTGAAGGCCAGCATCATTACAGAGTCTTATTACAGCAGTGCTTAGATATTTAAAGTAATAGAAAGAATTTTGAAGGTAAAAAGGATGTTGCAGTGACTAAAGCTTTCATTTTCATTTGTTCCACAGCACAAATATTACCAAGTTCTTAGAAATTCCTGTTACTGTTTCATGTCCTGAACAGTAGCTATTCACTGCCACTGCATTGCAAATAATCTTGCAAGGCTACAAACACAAACACAAAACCTAATAAAGAGGATAATAATTTCAGCAGGGCTATCTCTTTTGATAAATGAAAAATCATATTAGTACCTTTTTTTTGGTTTTTTTTGGTTGACTCAGCTGTATCCAGATTGCTTCAGTTCTGGATGAATTTAAACAGAAAAACAAATCTCAGCTTGTTTTGAGCTACCTGAAAATGATGTTGGTGATATAACAAGCTTCTGCCCTTAAAAGCTGATGTTAAAATATCATTGCCTTTTTCTGCTGGCTCTTGGTTACACAGAATCTTCCCACTCTCATCCAGGATCCCAAGTCTGCGGGACTTTTCTCAGGAACTTGCACCCTGGGATGTTAAAGAAGGGACATAAACTATTGCCCCGCTTCATTCAGTCCTCTAAGGCTCCTGTGAGGTAAGCAGCCACTTACCTACAGACAGAAAAATAACTTCATTACCCGGAATTTTTGGAAGAAGTTAATGGTGCAGGTCCCAGTGCAGGGCAGGGTGGTCTCCAGCTCCTGGTAACCGAAGCAGCAGATGGAGCGTTCTCTAACTTCACTCCCAGCACGGAACTCGGCGTGCAGGAGCCAAGACAGACATTTGTGTCTGGTAATGCCATCTGTGTCTGCGAAACTGCAGCGCTCTCGCTGGAGTGCTTTTTGTTTGTAGGGAACACGTTAATGGTGGGGATGGCATACTGCAAACTCTCAGAATTATGGGAATGCTCAGAACAAGAAAGGAATGAATCGATCCCATTTCTGAGCAACAACAGTCATTAATAAAGCATATGAATATAGATGATTCACATAAAAGAATGGGCAGTGTGAAGGAAGCACTGACTTGTGGCTCCAAAACTGAACATGATTTCCTTAATGAGGGCTCAATCCCTCTGGATACTCACAGCAATAGCTGGGACCAGTATCTCTACAGGAAATGGTCAAGTTGAATTCCTGAAGATGGAGAAAGCCAATCTCTTGAGGAGTTCATCTTTAAACCAGATGAGCTCATGGAGGAGCAATTTCTTTGAGAGTCACTGAGCACATAGAAACCACTTCTGCTTCAGGACAGCCCCTGCCTGCACTGCAGACAGTTGAAGTTCAGAAGATAATTTTTAGGAGCAGCATCATTTTACCCTCACACCATTCTTACATTCCTGCCAGGGCATCAATGCCAGCACCCAACAGCAGACAGGTTACTGAGAGCCACAGATCTTCGTCCTGATCTGCTACAGCTTCTCTTGTGCTCACAGACTGTCACTGTTTGTTACTGGTTTTATCTTTGTGGCTTATTCAGACTGATGAGGGGTCTGTGCCAACAGTGCTGTAAATCATCCTTCTCTAGTCTTTCTGTGAGATGACACTCAGTAGCAACATCCTCATCACTCCAGCTGCATCACCCTCGCCTTTAACACTCATTCCTGGTAACTCCTTTTCCCAACATCAAACTCTATTGTCACATTTCAAGCGTTCACAGTCTTTCAGTGTTTAGCTTCCCTGTACCTATCACATTTACTAGTTTATCAAGCTGTCAACCTCCACCTTCACTTTGCCAGTGACAGCAACCTCCATGGCTCTGTGTCTGCTTCTTCATCAGGCATCTCCTGCCTTTCTACCAGGCCACGCTCCACAAATGGGAAAAACTCCATGTCAAAATCTGTTGATTTGGTGTGTCTCTAAAATCCCTTTGAAACCTACCATCTGGCATTTCATGATGCAAGTAGTGAACTGCAAGCATATACTCTGCTTTTTCTGCTAAATTCTGTTAGTCCTGTTGCTACCTTATCCTTCAAACCATCTCTGCCTTGCTCTGTTTACTTGCTACATCTTTTTCAGCATCTGGAGTGTGCCTGCTCTAGGAAAGGAATCGTTTCCTTTAGTTCTTACCTTGTACCATCCATGAATCCTTAGGCCCTGAATCATGATGCAGTTTCTTAGCTCTGGCAAATCATAAATAATGTTATTTAGCTGACTAACCACTTGGGAAGCAAGTGCTGCTCTGCTGCTGGTTTATTGTGTGACCTCAGGCAAGTCACTTAGGACATTTCCAAATGCATGGGGACTCCAATCCACATCCAGTTACCCTAATGAGCAGTTTGATCTTTTCAAAATGTAGGAGTATCTTTAACTTCCACTCAAATCAGTGGTGCTGAGCATAATCCCCAATGCCTGTCACAGAGTCTCTTCTTTTATGGAGACCTTTACCTTCCAAAATGTTTATTTTTACAGAACAAGAGTAAATGCTACATATCACTTCCTGACTGCACACTCCTTTGTATCTGTTAGTACCACTCTATTTTACAGTTTGGAAGGAGTTCTGAGTGATTTGCAGAACACCAGAGGTCGGTTCAACAGCAGAGCCTGGGATGCTGCCAGCATTCAGTCTGGCCAATAAAACAGAAACAGCAGTGAAGGGCTTCCAGGATTACCTGGTGTTCATCAGCCATACAGGTCATTACATCATTAAAGGAACCCCTGTCTCAGCTGTACTCATTCCCATGAAACTTGCAGTGGACATTTTGGGGCCCCCAAAAATTTCCTTTTTCCAATCACCATGTAAAAAGTTTCAAGGAAGACATTAAAGCAGAAGAAAAAGCAAGGTAACCCTATGCTTGCCCAAAACCTAGAGCTGAGATAGGCAGAACCAGGAGAAACTGGTCTTGTGTTCAGTCTCAAACCTGCCCTGAGTGGATCCTGAGCCTGGACAGTCAGTCCAATCTTTGACCTTGCTCTTGAAAAAGTAACTGGAAAGGCAGACTGGCAGGAAGGGCAGTGACAGAGTTTCTAGGAAGTCACACACACCCATTAAAAATGGACTTCAAGCTCACTTCACAAAACATTTCTCAGCTAATAATGTCTGTCATTAGCAGTTTAGAACCTGGGCAGGATCTGAGCCCAGCCCACAGCAGGACTCAGACTATAGTGTGTGACATATCCGTGATGTGATTTCTTTGGGCAGCACTTTCAGAGAATTGACTACTTAACGTTAGTCTGCCACTTTCAAAACAGAGTTGCTCAAAACTGAAAAATAAAAATGCACTTTTCAAGGAGACTTGATTAAAGATGGTATTCAGCAAAGTTAAAATGATTAAAGGCAGTCAAGAGCAGAGTTTTTTAAAGACTTACTTTTTCACTTTGGGGTATTTCATCTCTGAAATAGCATTGGTAGCATCCGTCTGTCTCTCCTTCAAGTGCTGTGGCCACATATTATCCACCCAGTCGACCAAGTCCACCTGAAACACCACCAAGATCAACTGTTAGCTCCTGAACACATGGTAGGAACATTCTTGTTGGCTAAAACTACTCCAGTGACAGCAACAGATGCTCACAGACAGGGAGAACCTTGCTGCTCAGCAAAAGTCCTGTGCACCCAACTTGTTAAGGTGCAGCATTTCATCACCACAACTCAATCCCTTAAAACACAGGGGAAGGAGAGTTTTACAGTCAGTTTACCTGAGTGCCAATTCTGTCTCATGGGCACCTGTGAGCACCTTCTCTTGTACTGTCTGTGGCATTTTTGTAGCCAACAGCCTAGAAATTGCATTTATGAACATTAAAATGCAAACATAAAAGGCATTATAGGATGCTAATATCTTCCATTTCAAGAAGGAAATAGGACTGATTGCATCAATATCACAACTGTATGTGAAAACAAAACTTGCTTACTGCTCTGATTCTGAAATAACTCCCACATTCTGATATTGCAACCCAGAGTTTACACAGCAGGGAACCTAAATCAGGTATTTCTGCCTTACATGGGCTCAAAATTCTGCAGGATTCAAGGGAATATCTTATACAAATATATGGGAGCTGACTTTAGGTACTGGACTTCCACAACACCCTCTCTTCTACTCCCATGGGAATGTAAATCTCTCTTTTAGATCCTGGTTTTACAAATAACTGTGCACTCAGGCTATTCTAAACAGCTATGAAATAACCATTTACACGTGATAACAAGTACCTAACTGTGTATTTCATTTCTAAGCACCCAGGAAATTTGCACAGATGTTTTAAAAGCTCGCTGAGCACAATGTGTTTGGGAAAACCGGGATCAATTGAACACAAGAAATTCCCCAGAGCACCTTCAAATTGCCCGCTAAGTGTCTGAATGACAGCAAAAATCTGAATGAACTTCTAAATATGTGTTTAATATTCAAATTTGTGATCTGTGTGTAAAAGAACAAAGGAGTCTAGTTAAGAATTACTTCTACAAATCAGCAATTAGAGTTGCCATCCATTTGTGACCTGTTGAGGCAGAAGTGTGGTGTTTATATTGTCTTGGGTAAGAGATGTCCCCAGCAGAAAAAACTGCTGCTGTAACTAGAAAAGGACTTAGAAATCAGGTGAAAAGTGTCTGAAAACATCATAGAGCTGTAGTTTTACACCCAGCTACATGCTAGCACAGCACACATGGCTACATTTCAGAGATAAATTAAATCATCTTTACTAAGAAGGTCACAGTTTCATGCTAGTGACTCCATCAGGAATAAAATCATAAAAGCCCTCTACCTTTAAAAATATGTACAAATCTACCCGCTTCCACTACTGCCAGTTCTGACACAGCAGTGATTATGCTGATTTAATTATGTAAACATTTCTACATTTAACAATTATGTTCCCAACTTTTTAGCTTTGGAACCCCCTGAACATTTTTTTTATGTAAAAGGAGTGTTCATATATAATGAATTCAAGCTTCTTGATAGTTTAATCTCCCTTAGATGAGGAAAAATACTAGATAGGTATTTAATTTTGGATGAAGTTTCCCCTACATACCTTGAGAGGAACTGTGTATCAGTGCAAATTGCATGATTAACAGCTCATCAGGTACCTAATTCCTGTAAATTAAGTTTCACTGTCAAGGAGACCAGCTTTCTACTCGGCTAAAAATGAGATCCTGACACTAAGCGAGCAGGAGTTTGGGCACTTCCCATCACCTTGTTTAAACTTCCTGATTTATTTCTGGGCAGAAGCTGCAATAAAGCCCATCATCAGGGGCTCCCTTACCACGTTGGGGCGTTTGACAATGTTCTCCAGCTTGGTGTGACTGAACTCCAGGCTGATGACGTTGTAGAGCTTCTCCCGCTGGGCCTCTGGGGTCTCGTAGTACCGGACAAACTGAGACATGCTCATCTCAACTCCTCTCTGGGTGTTCACATCCATCACATCCACGATCCGGCGGCTTCCTGCAAACACAGCAGCAACATCAGAACATCTGCCTTGCCTTCATTTATGTATATATGCATACACATATGTGTATTATTTTATATATCTATATCTCTATATATATCAGTTCTCAGTGACTGCAGGGAAAATGCAGGAAAAGAGGATGAGACCAGTACCAGCCCTTCCATGGCTCCTAAGAAGCTCAAACAGTGAGCAAGGAACTAACTTGGAACTAGACTTTTTGCCCAATATGACACTGAACAGGTCACCTGGTTCTTCACAGAGATGGAGAGAGCAGTTTCCTCCTTTATGTGAATTGATGAGAGCAGAAGTACATTAAAAACTATGAAGAAGTAATACAATATGGTAGCAGGGGGCAGGCAAGACAAATTGCTCTCCAAATCATACTGCAATTTTCTAAACATCCATATGTCTCTCAAGATGCTTTTACTCATGTACAAAAACTATCCACAAAGAGCAAAAGCTGCCTTGCATCACTGGATACTGTAAACTGCTGAACATTCCCAATTCCAGTGGATGAAAGCACTAAATGCCATAGAGGAGTGAGCCCCCACTTTGGATCTCTCAACAAAAACTACAAGCCTTACTTTCAGCTCCTCGAGTGGCAGACATACAAGTCTCATTAGCACCAGAATGTTGAGCAGCAGTTTTAGTCGAGCCTTCAGCTTTACACAGATTAATCCACTATCTTCTCTTCGGCCAACTGGAAGGTTTCACCTCTCCTAGCAATTTCATCATCCTAATTAGCAGTTCATTTGTGTGTGAGCGAACAGGAGCCCATGAGAGACATGCCTCATTTCCAGGAGAGGATTCCAGCAAACAAACTCCCAACGCTTCCAAAAAATCTCTCCAAAACAATTTTCACCGCCAAAGAAATAACTCAAAATAAATTGCATTAATACAAAATGTAGGGCCGTGATGCACCATCAGAGGGAATTATTAATAATTACAGCACCTGGTCTATCGTGTGCTTGGGAGCAGTATTTCAGCAAGAGTAATAGCTTGGATTGCTGCTCTCCATTACAAACATCCTTAGCCCCTGATAGCAGTGACAGTGACAGATGTGATAATGATTCTGCAAAGGAACTCTAGAGCATAAAGCTTTGAAATCAAAAAGAAAAATTTATGTAGTGTAAATCTGAAATAGTCCCACCAGCCTGTCAGTCAAACTCCTCATTCCAAGGCCAAGGAACAGGAGCCCATCCTCGGACTGGGCTTGGGACTCTCTGGAGTGTTGCCACCTTGAGGCAGGATGGGGAGAGTTTAGTTGTGTGTGAAAAAGCACAAGAGTACTTAAATTTGGCATCTGCATGTTTGAAACAACATACATAAAATCTAGTTATGGGTTGGAGGGTTTTGGTTTGGTTTTTTTGGTTTTTTTTTCACTGTAAGCTTTACTATCTAGGGGAATGGTCTTTTTTCAATTCCACAGGTTAGCAGCTTGGGGTGGAGTCCTGTGAAACAGGCCCCTAACGAAAGCCATCCTGATCTCTGCTTCCAGAGCCTGGGATCAAAGCAATGGCTACAGCCCAGAGGGGTTAAGGACACAAATACTGAAAGATTGCATTTGAAGGGCTGCGTGGCTGAGCCTGGGATCTGCCATATTTTAGTTTAGGTCTGATCTCAGCTTTGCTGGAAGCAACCTTGTAGAGCCTCTCAATTATCCTTTCCAAAAGAAAAATCAGCAGTTACCTGATGAATTAAGAGTATGAGGAGCAGTTCAATAGCAGGTTTGTTAAATGAACACGATTATCAATTACAGGCAGAAGAGCTTAAGATTTGAATTGATAATCTCTTGACTTCCAAATTAAAGAGTAATTTGAGGGGATGTTTTTCTCTTAAGCCACAGTACTGTCAAACAAGCCCATACATAATGATTCTTGGAGTACTGCTCACAGAATTTGAGATGTATAATTACAGGTTCACATCCTGGTGTTCACTGCCCACTGCACAGCAGCTCTGGCTCACTGCCAGCTTTATCTCTTCTGTCCTGAAAAGATTCAGCTCTTTCTTCTATCTCCCGTTCCTAATACAAAGTGAAAAAATATCATCTAGGAGAGTAAAGAGTGAGGGAAAGAAGCACACAGAGGCTCCAAAAAGTGATGGCAGGCTGAGAGATCTCAGGTCAGGCTGGATTTCCGAGCAGCTCCACACACATTTTACCATTATCCATTTCTGTTAACCAATTCCTAGGCATCCCCTTACACTCCCCCCGTGTTCTCAAAGAAGGGACCCCACTCAACCAAGCCTGGGGCAGCCCAGCAGGTCCCAGCAGGACCTCAGTGACCCTGGCAGCCTCTCACCCCCTTTCCCACCTGCCTCTCACTTCAGCTCATCACCCACTGGACATGGATTAACAGACACCTGCAGCCCTGGCAAAGTCTCTCACTGCTGACAGGGAAAGCTTCAGTGCTTTGTGCACCACTTCACCCTTGACTTCCCTGGATGTTTTTCCAATAGAGCTCTGGACTGGGCAATGTGGGATTAAGAGGCACTGCTTCATCTCTGGCAGCAGATGTGACTCAGAGGCAGAGTGGTGCTGCTGGGGGATTTTACAGCCTAAAGAAACATCTTCCTCTCTTGCTGCTTGCTCATGGAGCACAAGTGAATCCCCAAAGGATGACAAAGACAGTAACTAAGAAACAAGCTAGTGCCATCTCTGACAAGAGGAACAGACAACAGCAAGAAGGAGACAGAAGAATCAATTTCAGGGATGTAAGTTGGAAAAAAAATCCATCAGGATGAGCTACAGAAGAACTATGCTTTGCTTAAAACCTTAAAAACATATCCAGTTACTCCAGCCCAGGTATTAGTAAAATTCCCATTAAAATTAAGGGGACAATAACATATATAATATCAGTTCCCTTTATTTAGAGCCCTAATGACAAAGACACTGTAAAGATTCTAATAGATTGAATTGTACAACATTTCTATATGCTGTAATGTATTTTTTTTCATATGGAAATGAACATCTGGAGGAAAAATGACTTGTGAGGGGTCCCTGCCTCCCAGTGCCCACCCTGGATAAGTTGGTTTGGTACAGAGAGTGGGTTCTGGGCTTCTTGGTAAAACAAGAGCAACAGGGAAGCAAACCTTGTCCCCCTGTCAGAGAGAGTACTGCCCTCCAGGAATGAAGGCTACACAGGCATCTTCCCTGCACCAGCAAATGATTTCCCAAATCACAGCTCACCAAGCCCACCCCAGACTCTTTGGGAATGATGGGCTCCAGCTCTGGAGTTATTCAGCAAAGCTCTTGTTGATCTCCCCTGCAGAGTTTGCACCCACATTTCCCTTCACATATAAAATATTTTAACAATTTTCCAGAGAGGGAACAGGGAATGGGAAATGCTGGGACTATAATCATATCCTCTGTTGTCCAACAGTTGCCATTTTTTATTTCTAACAAGTGAAGCACTGCCTTCCCCTGTCTGAGCTTCAGGTTATCCAAGCTGCCAGACTCCAGCCTTCAACATGGCCCATCCTTTTCCATGACGTGGATTTAGCATGGATATTTGGAGCAGTGGAAGCAATGCAGACATGAACCACACAGCAGAGTATGAGAAATGCACAGGAGGTGTGAATCAGAGCTGCAAATGACACCAGAGTTTTCTAGGCTGTGGTGTCTTCTCCAACACAGCACCAGCAGGAAAAGGTGCAACTCCCCCACAGAAGAGGAAAGAGGAAATGTCCTTTCTGTAAGAATGATTATCAAGCCTGTTCATTAAGAGGATAAAACTACCTTGGGGAATTATTTTAACCCTCTGTGGCTGAATTGAGATCTGTGCTGAAGGTACAATATAGTGTTGACAACCAGAAACCAACCTCCAACGCTGAGGGACCGGCCCGCTGGTCCTGCCTAATCTTTATGCTTCTTATGAGGAAAAAAATCCTTGGTTTGTAAAGCAGGATTTTTGGCAGAGCCTCGGGAAATCTGCCAGCCTCGCTAGCGGGTTAATTGTACCTAAAGACTGAGGCTTTGACTTGCATCCCAGTTAATCCCCCCGGAGCTCCCGGAGCTGGAAGCACGTATTCTTCTGCTGCCCACGGGAGACTATTATGATATCCCCTGCAAACTGGGAGGGATGTGAATCCGAGCAGAAAGTCCTTGCTCAAGTGGAGCTATTCCCGACATTCCCTGCATTTCAGAGCGAGGGTACGAACAAATGAAGAGGCGCGTCCCGATCCCATCGCTCTCAGTGCCACCAGAGGGCACAGAAGAACAAAGGGAAGCGAGCCCGGACATCGCACACAGCTCTCCCCGCAACTCCTCGCCCAGCGCCTTCCCCAGCCCCGCTGGGCCCCCCGGAACCCCCGGGGCATCCCCTGTGCAGGGCTCTGCCTTCCCTCCTCCCCTCGGCCGGTCTCTGTCCCAGCGCCAGGCTGGCCGTGCAGCAGGAGCCCTCTCAGCGGGGTCACAGCATCTCCTCCTCCCTGCCGTGCCCGACACGAACCCTCCCCTCCCAGCTTTATCATTTGGGATGGAAGTGCCGAATAAGCCGCGGGAGGAGCTGTTTGTACACAACAAATGTGTGCAGGAGCAGCCTGTGGAGCCTCTTCAGCCTTAATGCTACAGGACTGGGCTGGAGAAAGGGGCTCGGGCAGATCATGTGTTTTAGTGGCATTATATGGAATTAATCAGTGTCCTTACACCTACCCAAGACATAATTTTTAGTGATTCTTAGAAGCTTCAGACAGTGAAAAGCACATAGAAAAAATTCCTTATACAAGCATTTTCTAATTTTTTTACAGTATCCCAATGCATTAACCTGTATAAGCATACTCCAGGTGGCTGAAAACACAGAGCACACAAATAACAATAATAGAAAGAAAAATAATACAAGGTCAAGAAAAGTGGGATGGGATATAACTTTGGTGAAAATCTTATGGTTTATTTATCTATCAAATTTGTTTTAAGACCATTAATCATTTCCTAAAATGTTTCAACAGTAACAGAATTGTTATATTGTTGTATATTGTTACATTGTTATATTGTTATATATATATTGAATGTTATATATTGAATTGTTATATTGAATTGAATATATTGTTATATTGAATATATATGTTGATAAAATATATCAACAGTAACAATATAGAAAAATGTTATAAAAATATATATAAAAATTATAACCTTTCAGCCTTCTGAAACCTCATCATCAGCCCATAACGAGGAAAACTTGATTTCCCTCATACTTTGCAATTAGGAAATGGAAGAAGACCTTCAACTACACTCACATTACCAATCAAGATGTGCACTACACCAGCAACCCTGCAGCTCCCCTCTGGTCTAGGAGGGTATCTGAAGGTGTCAAAGGGTTGCAACACCCCCACACATCTTGTACCCACACTTATGAGAACATCTGAAGATGAAGCAATGATTACATCAAACCTCCAAAACATGCTGGTATTAATATATATTTTTAGGTAAAGGTACTACACTTGAAGGTAATTTGAACTAAGATATATTATACTAAAGCGTAACAACTACCATAAAATATTTAGGATTTTGGGTGGGATCACTCTAAAATAAGACAGCTCATTTCTAGTCTGACTGAGCTAAAGCAGAGGATCCTTATTGCAGAAACACAGTGTGACTATGGGAGCTATTCTAAAACAGCTGTTCTGCTTGATTTTCCCACATGGACAATTAATCTTTAAATCCACCTGTAGGCAGAGGCTTTGAGATGCCCATGACCACACTAACACATCACTTCAATTTCACTTTCATGTCCTGACATCATGGAAATACATTCTCTTGAAGGCTGTATTTTTGTTGTAATGTTCAAAGCAGATTTATTGCTGTTTATATCTGGACATGAACATGACTGGTTTAAGCAAAACTGTCCCAGTTTAAGTAAATTTTTTTAAAGAGTTTGCCTGTGTTAGGCAAAGGACAAACTTAAAGAGAGCTCAAACAGGAAGTTCAGCTCTAAAAATAGAACTGGTTCTACTTCCAAAATGGCAAGTCAGCGGACGTGCTAAACATAGGCAAGTGAGTGTTATAATATTTCATTTTTACTTCTAGGAGGAAAAAAAAAGCATAATGAGAGAGCATCAAATGCCTTCTTTTTATTTATTTTATTACACAGAAACCCTAATCATGGCTCAAAGCTCACTCACCTGGCACTTCTGATGCACAGAGCCCGAGTGGAAACTTATGACAGAGGTGGAAGGCTACATCCATCACAGCTTAGCCCAGCACTGGTTAGTGCTGAGAGCTAAACAAGCACCAAAAAAATAGAAAAGTAATAAATGTATATATATTCCTCCACCTTTCTGCAAGGGAGAAAAACAGTGTGAGTTTTCTGCTGGTTCAACTTCCTGAACCACCTCACTATGAGAAAGAGGAAAGCCTGTGCCAGCACACAGGAGGGGATGGGAGAGCAATGCCAGAAGTGAGGTGAGAAGGAAGAGAATGAGCAGGACACCAATTTAGAGTTGCTTAATTGGTATGGCAAAAAAAGCAAATTGCTGGATGCAATGGGGAGCACAAGGAACAGAGACAATTCCCCATGTCACATAACAGGCAGCAGCAGCAAAGCTAGAGGCCAGTTTAAATGACAGAGATGGTCTGGCACCAGAGCCTGGTATTGGTACTAGAGGGAGAAGTTTCTATTTCCAGTCTATCAGGAACACTGGGTAAGTTTTAACCTCTGTCTGCCCTAGGTCCTGGTTTCATGATACAAACTGTTCACCAATACTCAAGAAATTGATGAGGCTTAAATAATTTTTTTTAAGCGGGGTCAGCTCCCTGCCTACTTCCCAGCACAGTTGCACAAAGATCAGGGGAAGGATGTGCAGCCAGCACCAGCTCTGTGGGAAATCCCACAGTGACACCAACCACAGCCCCAGCTCCCTCCTGCTATTACACACTGCAGCTTTTCTTCCTAAACAATAAGCTGTTTAAGAGGCACAGAACCAGTTGGTGTTAAATGAAGCAACATCCTCTGAAAGTCTGCAATACAACACTTTAATAGACAGAGATTTCCACTTTATTTATGCACTTCTCCACCTTAACACTGGTGGATGCCAAAGTCCCAAAGGGTTCCTTCAGAGCTGCTACAAACCACTTCAATTTTCAACAAATTAGAGCCCTCAGATTGTAGGAGAATCACTAATGGAATCTTCACTTGAAAAAAATCCATTCAGAAACTTTGCTGTCTAGTTACTAATTTTAATTCTGCCCAGGAGAGAGCACAGTGCAGCTCCACAACTTTGTAATTCTTCCTAGCCCTGAGTTAATGTGGGGGAGGTCAGAAATCACATCAGGCTGTCTGATTGACATATGGGGCTGCTGGTGTCCCACAAAGAAGGGATAGATTCCATGGGAAACAAAAAAAACCCACCTGTCAAATCCTATTGGTCCTGTTTACAGCAAAGTGTGTTGATCTCTCTATCACTATTGGTTCATGGCTGGAAAGTGTATCCTAAGAACACTTGCTTGAGTCTGGAAAGATTTACCTGTACTTCCTCACAAACTTCTGTGGAATTAGGGGGTAAAACAAGTTCTGTACAGTACAGCAGCCTCCTCAAGGAAGGAGGGATACAGAGAAAACAGGAGAGGTCGCTCAAGGGAAAAGAAAGAAAAAAGTACAAAGACAAAAGGATGAGCCAATAAACCTCCAATGCTGTACTTTGAAAAGAGAAAACTGCTAGACAGACTTGGAATCAATCATTTCAATGAAATAGCACATTATATTTTATTTTATTTTACTTTTATTGTCCAGCTATTTCCTCTTTGCAGTACTCAAACTTAAAAATAAATGCAGCAGCTAGGAGTCTGTCCAGTGCATAGCAACAGTACTTATAAACCCCTTTGTTGACAGACCATTGGTTTGACTCCATCTGAGCTTACAGGCACTGGGAAATCATCATTTTCAGTGGTAATATTTATTTGCTGATTTTAGGCCTGACTTAGCACATTTCCCAGTTTAGAGCATGAAGCATGTTGACAGGCCCGACAGTATGACTGTGAGCAATTTGGAGCTTGACTTTAAAAATAAAATATTTTTTAAAAATAGTGTGAGTTTTTAAAACAAGCTTTGGTCACAAAACAACATAATGGAGGAAACAATTTATTTTTATGGACTGGATCTCAAACACATGTTCCTGAATAACATCTGAAACAAATCAGTGGGATCCTGATGAAAGCTGCTTTCTGATTCTCCATTTTTCTCCTTGGAAAGTTTGTAGGCAAGTACATAACCCAGCTCCCTGAAAACACAGGTTTTGGGTTTGTAGCCTCAGATCAATGGGAATAGCAGTGACATGTAATTATTTTACAGTCACTTGTGAGGAACATCCAAGTTCAGCTGCCTCCTGCAGGGAGCCATCCTTATCTCCTGCTTCAAGGAGCACTTGGATCCCCTGCTCCTCTCAGCTGTCAGACACATGTAGGTCTCTTGTGGATCTGAGTCCCTTGGTGAACGCAGGGTGTGACCTGCAGGATCCAGAGGCTGAGATACCCTCAGTCAGGATTCTCACAGCCTGAGGAACACGTTCACAAGTTGGTATAAAACTACACAGACATTGGCCTTTCAAACTATGGACGTTTCATTAATTCATTTTTCTTAATATTCCAACAGTCCTATTTACATGAAAAGCAGAAAAAGCAGAACCCAGAGAGCAGGCCAGGCACAGATCACCCAGTGAGGCACAAAAACCCCGTGAGAAATAAGAGGAGAAAGCTTACAATGAATGGAAATATTTCATCCAAGTACCTCCCCTCCCATGAGATCACTGATGACTCCTCTCCCCTAAGAAGAGCCTGGTCCAGTGTGTTTTGAAAAATGCATTATTGGGTCCCAGGAGCAGAGCACAGACCTCACTGCTTCCTCCTTGTCCCTGCACACAGGACTCCTGGGGACACAGCAGTTAATGACTCCTGACTCAGCTCTTCTGCTCTTCCCAACTGGCTTTCCCATTCACAGGACAAATCCCCACACCAGGGGAGAACCATACATCTTAATCAAGACTTAGATGCAAGTCTGGGGGCAGACTTTTGCACTTCCTTTGAGCAGCCAGTTTAATTTTGGGAAGTGCTCCTTACAAGAGAGCCTCTCTAATGAGCCTCCCTCCTAACTCCTCTCAGTCTCCAATTTCACAACTTCCTTGAAACAAATGGAGCGTTGCTCTATAGAAAAAGCAACACTGGGTCCCTATTCAGCAGAAATGATGGAAAGTTTTCTGAGCTGCAGTGTGTGGCTGCTTTGTCCTTCTTTTGTATCTACACGGCTAATTTTCTTTCACAGGATGGAGAACTGTACATTGATTAAGACAAAATTTCCCCTACTTGCCTGCAGACCACACTACGAGCCTCTCGACTTGCTTTGTAGTTGGATGTGAATTCAACCATGATACAATTTTCAGAACAGATCAATTTGAGAGGAGCAGCAAACACGCAGGAGGAATGAACCAAAAAATCACTAGGAAGCAGCTACTCAGGGACACTTCTCTGATTTGCTTTCAGCTTTTTTGAGTAGCTGCTAACAAAAAGCTGAAGATTTGCGCAGCCAGCTCGGGGACCATTGTGCTGACACACCACAAGAAATGTATGCTAATGCAAAAGGAGTGTTTTACACAGTCTCTGCCCTCCCTCCTGCCTTTACCCACCTGACCTGCAGTCACTACCAGCACCACAATTTTCTCTTCCATGGAAACACTGCTTATGATTCTTGATTCAGTACTGAATGAAATTTATACGTGTGTATGTGTATACATCTATAAACGTGTGTACAGTTTTTTATAGATATATAAAACATTTTATAGAGCCATAATAATTGTTAGCTACAATGTTTATATCTCTTTCTATTCCTTTTTCAATATCACCTGCTTCCAGAAGCATGGGTTAGGGGGGTTCTTGTCTCTCTGTGAAGTACCTGGCATGCATATTCCCATTTTAACTGGAATTCCTGGGTACTACAGCAATGTGTGTATTTAAGAGAACAGAAATGGCTGGATGAAAGATGCAAAGCCTCACATAGCTTATGGCTGTTAGGTACATTTGATGGGCAGTAATCCTTTCTGTCCCAACTGAATTTAAATTATTTATATCAGCCTGCTGACATTAACTAGTCAGGGAACTTGTTCCTCCCCACCACAGTCCCTGCACAAAGAGGCCATGGCTTGCTACATTCACTACATCATTTACAGTTTACAGGAAAACTAGAAACTGAGATTCCCCAAATTCTGATTTTAGCAGATCATTTCACTTTCCTGCCTGGTTCCCACCTGGGAAAAAGGCCACACTTTTTACTGTGCACCACCACACTGCAGAATTACACTTCTTCCTAGAATGAGGAAAATGTTGCAATACCAAACTTCACAAACCTTGCTTAGGGCTCTCCCCTGTGAAAAAAAAAAATCTAAACAGCAGGGAAATACTCTTTTGCAGGTCTAATTTCATCCACTGATGTTAATGAAAGCTCAGATCCTCACTTCAGTGCACTATGATGCACTTAGTGAATAAACCATGAGCAGATGTGTAACAGCATACAGCATCTCCTCCAGAAATTGTCAGCAGGATGAGGGAAGGCTGACCTGCACTAGCAGTGCCAAGCCCCCCCTACTTATAGGACTTTTCCCTTGAAAATATCAGGGATTTCATGATGTAATTTATTCCATTATCTTGCTTCACTGACACCATGATTATAAACTCATAGTTGAGGCAGAGACCTTCACACATATTTCTTTAAACAGTCAATTTGCAACTGAAATTTTTGGCTCAGCTCCTGTTCTTTTGGTGTTTCTAATGAGAAGGCAAATCCCAGCAATAATCAAGTATTTCTTCAGCTACTCCCACCAAAGAAAGCAACAGGATATGTAGAGCCTTGGTTTTCCTTTCACCCTTTGTCTTGAGATCAAAGCCTGCTGCCAGGTCTTTAGGGATTTGACAGAATCACAGGAATCAAATATTGAAATGATCTATTAGGTCCCATCTTGTGCATCATCTCCTTGGGCAGATGAAGATTGGTCTTTGCAACAATTACTGGAGCTTGCTTATATTTGCTCTTTACTGCCATACCTCAATGCACAAATTGTATCACAATTAAAAGCTTTGCTGCTTTCAACTTTTCTTGGATTCTTTATACACCAAAGTCTTTCAGTGCAGTTTGTGAGCACAGCAACCAAACATTTCCTATGCTTATGAGCATCAGGGCCCAGTCCAGTTTCCAGCATCAGATTTTAACAGCAAATTGCATGACTGATGACACATCCTCTGCTGCTCCTACACTTTTTTTTTTTTAATTCTATAAATAAACCCATAGTGAGCTAGTTAAATAAAATCAATCAGTGAGTTGATGTCAGTTGTTAGACCACCCCATGAATAGTCTAAGTCCTGTACTTGCACTGTTCCCACTGATACAATGCCTGGCTGGGCACGGTGAATTCCATAGGACAATGCTGCTGATCCTACAGAAGTGACCGCTGTGGTCACAACTTTAACCTCTTCAGCCCAGAGATCACAATAACCCAAAGTCTCTTTTCTTTCTTACAATCCTCAGCATGTTTGAAATCTCCCCTTTTGCCACCTGCTGGGATTGCAAGCTCCACTTTGGGGGTGCACAACAAGTACCTCCCCTGGCACACAAAGCTACACCAGCCCAGAGAGGGAAGAGGGGATGCACATCACAGACCACTTCCATTCATTTAGTTTTTTATTTACTTTATTTAGATGTGAGTGTAAAAGCTGGGATTCAATAGCCTTAGACTGGGGGCCTGTGGCAAGCAAACTGAAAACAGGTCAGCTAAAAATTAGAAATAAATGCAAATACATCCAGACTGGCCACTGCTGTTTAGAGAGACACACTGGGCTCGTGCAGGGCCTGCACACCTACCCATAGAGCTCCTGGGCAGACTGGGACAACCCAGGGAGACAAAGGCAGTGCAGAGTCACAGGGGGAGGCACTGCAGATGCCACAGAAAAGCAGATACTCTTCTAAATTCAACCCGTGGTGACCCAAGAAAACCTCCAAAAAAAACCCTATAAAAAGAAGTAATCAGGGAAAGAGCAAGGAGCTCAGAGTGATAGACTGAGGCACACATCCATGAGCACTTCCTCTTTCTCTCTCCCTTACATGGTTCACAGCTTCCAAAAGTATTCAGGGCTGCCAGCTTCAGATTGTGTGACGTCCATCAAGGACAATATAAAGACAAAATTCAAACAAATGACAAAATGGAATGCTTTGGTTTTCTGACATCAAAGACTAAAACAAATGACTGCATTCAGTCCTTGAATTCAGGAGTGGCAAAGGCTGGAGAGGGACCACAGCAACCAGGGAAGCCCTGGTTTTCAGCAGCTTGCTGAGCAAGGCAGTCACCTTTCTCCTTGCTCAGGCCCAGGCAAGCAATTGCCCCTGTTCTGCAGAGTACTTGGCATTAAAATCTCACACAGGTACTTAGTGCAGAGAGTGGAGCTGACAATCTGGGAAAACACACTTTTGCTTTTATGCCCATCTATGACAGGCACCCCTGCAGAAATTATACCAAAGTTTTTGTGCAGATGTGGCAGATGTTTAAGGACTCTCTAAGAGGGCCAATGACCCTCAATCAAATTTTAAATCAGCTTATGAAGAGATGACAGTGACATTTTGCCCTTCAGAATTAGCAATCAAATCTACCTTATGCAATGAAATTACAAAGCTTGAGAGTTATTAAATTACAACAGAGCTTTACATCTTTCAAGAGTTGTCTCAAGTTCCTGAGCAGGCCAGGAATTCCTTTCCACTTCTCCATTTGTATTCTTGGCTCACAGCCATTTCAGAGATGAGACATTTCCAACTGCTGAAATTAATCCATCAGCTCATGTTTTACAGAGCATCCAGGATATGGTTTGTATGGAGGTGGGAGTCTGGCTCTGGAAAGTAAAGCTACTGTAGGGCAGAGTGTTTCATGCACACACATTGCACATGGGTGCACAACCAGGCACTCGTGTCAGAAACAGGAGGTTATGAACATCACCAAACTAAATTACAGCTGGTTGCTGCATTTTTTAAGCCAGGAAAACAGAAAAATCCATCAAGCAATGGCAATGTTTCTTTGGAGGTCTGACAAAAGACTAAAAAATAGACACCTAAGCTCATGTAAACAAAAACAGCAGTCAATCCATCCTTTTTTTAAATTCTCCTTATTATTGCCACAGAGCAGAGTTTTCAAAGGGAGACTGAAAAGCTTGTTGTTATTTCCCTGTGACTTTCAGGTTCTCCCCTGTGAAGATGGTACAACAGTCATGTTAGAAATAGAAAGTAAGATTTTAGCAGAGTTTGGGACCAAAGGCTCATTAGCTTCCCTTGGAATTTATGTGCTTTGGAAAAAGCCAGCACCATGTCCTTAAAGGGTTCTGTAACAAATGTGCTTCCCCTGATTCAAAGAAGAAAAGAGAAGAGATATTTAAAAAGCACCAGCAAACTATGATGATGAGCATTTAAAAAGCCAACAAATTTACACAGAACACAACATTTTTCAGACTGTGTTCTCTCTCTATTGACTCCCACACACAATCAGATGCAGAGTTATGATCATTCCATTTCACATTCACCAAACATCCTTCCCTCCCCAGGTTCAGCAAAGGATTGAATGAGTTTTGAAAATACCACACATTGGAAATGCAAACCTGGAGGTACAGGAAGATCTGAGGGATCTGCTATGACATACCAACATCTCCAGTGACAGGAGATGTTAATAAAACAAGACTTTTTATGTCCTTTATTTGAACGTTAGATAGTAAGTGTAGCACATGTAACATGAAACTAGAAAAAAATATCAGCAATAATATGCTATAAGAAGATGCTCACTAGTGTTTTCAGAAATAATGAGTAGATAATTTTAAAATTTGGCATGGAGACAGGAATTCCCCCATGTGCTCTCAGTGTCAATGTGGCTGTTCCACCCAGCACAAATTCCACAGCGAGAAAAACGATTTGCCACAAGAACTGTGATTTTTCAGGTACAACTCACAGTCCATTTCCCAGATATTTTTGATCTTTTGAATCAAAGTTTCCACCTCTGATGCCAAAAGTCATCAGCTGTATTATAAAAAAGGCAGGTGACAATGTTCTGGACCACATTATGGGCTCAGCACAATGATTCCAAAGGGAGTTTGCCCAAACCTGATATAAAAGGTCCCATGATGTGATATCTGGCCAAGAGCAGGTACAGGGATTGCTGATCCAGCTGTGAGCAGGCACACTCTTACATTAAACTTAATGTCAAAGTTAATTACAAATGTTATTTCTGCTCCATTGTTTCATAAATGCAATTTTATTTATAAATATCCTCCCGCTTTGCTGGCCATGTACACAGGAATCTCCACCCCCTAATACTTCAAAGGACATCAATCTTGAGGAAATGCAACTCCCACACTTTGACTGTTATACAGGAAAAACACTGTTGTTATGCAACACTACACTGTTCCAAAACATCTCAACGTCAGCTCCAGCAGCCTCAGAGACAGAAATGGCAGTTTATCAGCCATGGAACAAGTTCAGAAAACTGCAACAGGGTCCAGATAATTACAGGGTTTATGTACAAGGCTCCTCCACAGCAAAAAGTTTTGTTTTTCTCTACCTGCATGCAAATGTGCACATGCAGGTATTTAGGAAATCCATAAAATGTAGGAGTTTATTTTCTAATTTAATGCAGATTGACCACCAAATAGCACTTCCCACACTACTTCCCAAACATCTTCTGCCAGATATTTGGGCCTTTTTTCCTGAGCTTATAAATGGTCATAAATTAAGCAACATTGCTGAGTTGTTTGTGAAGGAAGGTTATCAGAGATAACCCCTCTCTCACTGATAACCCCAAGTGAGCAGAAATGAGGCACAAGTTCCTCTCCTTTGTTTTTCTTAGCTACATCTTTTCCAGACTTGATATTCTATTGACTATAAAACTCAAAGAGTAATTAAAAAAAAAAACTTGTCTTTCAGAATGCAGCATTTGAGGTAATTTTAAAGATTAATTGCTGCCACAAGACAGGTAAATAAACTGAGTAAATTCTAACTAGCAGGAATGCAGTTCAAAATCTCCAAGAAGGACTGCAGCCAATGCATCCAACATCCAGCTTGCTCCACAGCAATGACTTCATGCAGTGCAGGATCACTATTCAGTAACAATTTCAGATAACAACAAATGACACACCCATCTGCAGTAAAAACAGATTTCAAAGAAACATACAGTATCATCTCCTACTCAAGATGTAGCTTTTCTTAGAGTTAAAAAACATTTGTTTTGCAAAGATTGCTAGGAAACATTTGATGACAGTCACCACTTCTCTGGTTTGTGTCTCATCAAAAGCCAGGCAGTTTGCAAGGCTTTGTGCTCAGCCTCTCTTTACAACCTTCCCTCAAAACACCAACCTGGCCTGACACTGATAAATACTGTGGGGAGAACACAGGCAAAAGGTGATACAGCTCCAGTCACACCTTTTACAAACAGATGCTCTACAACAGATTAAAAAAAAAAAAAAATAGGAACTCGATCAATAGAGCTGCTGCTTTCCAGGATCACAAAAGTGTTTGTAGGACACCTGTTAAGAGCAAAAGCATTCCCTCCCTTCCAAATGGCCAATTATCCAGCATGAGATCGGAGTCCGGTCAGCACAACTACTAATTAGGGTTCTCCCAGCCTTTTTAATTTACAAATTGCTTCTCCATGCCTTCTCCCAGATTCTGAGAGTTATCACAAATGTCTACAAACACAACTGGACAAGTATTTAAAAGCAATTCTGTTCTGTATAGAGTTAATCCAGTGCATTCAAAATAACTCACCCACTAATAGCTTCACATCTCTAACGGTGAAATCCGGGTCAGGCATTCTGTAATTAGCAAAGAAAGCAAAGTTAAATACTGTCAAGATAAGTATGGGTACACTCTCGTTACCATAATAAAGGAGAAATAAATGTATGGTGCTCTTTGTCCATAGTGCAGGAGGTGGAATCAAGCAAGGCCTCTCTAAAGTGTGGACAGTGCAAGTTTTAATGACACACATGGCATCTTTGCATTGGCAAGTGTACAACAGTTTTTCTACTCACAATGAAAGAGAAGAGGTGTCTTTCTGAGCACTTTTTATCAGCACCAGAGTGGGAGAGAAGGGAAAGAGTTGGGAGTGATTTCAATAAAATTCTAAATCTTTATAGCTTGTTCAGCAACTCATGGTGCCTCATGTCTGTTTCCCAAGGTGAGCATTATCACACTTGCCAAACTGAGGCACAGAGCAGTAAAACAACCTGTTCAAAGCCACATCATCACAAGTTGGAATCATGGCTTGGAAATAAAATATATTAAAAATTAAAGCCCCTGTGTTTGAATGACTGTTCCAAACCTCCTTGTCTGGCAGAAGACATCCCGGCTGTATTTGGTGGGTTGGGAAATTGTTCAATTCAATTTGGGCTAATTCAGAGCTAAATTAAATGGTAGCATAATTGGTTCAGGGATGTTGATGCATTTACAGGATCACTTCTAACACAGGCAATGTTTTAGGGCATAATGTAATTAGAGAGTAGCCTGGTCCAGCAAGTGAGGGAGTTCTACAGGGAGAGAGTAAAATTCTGCAGCATAGAAACTGGATGGAAAAAGAAAACAAAAACAGTAGTGAGGTTTTAAGGGTGATTGACTTCATTTTACTGACAATATTTCACACTTCACATTGCACAAAAGCTGACTAGGGAATTGTAATGAAAAACAGCCCAGTGGGACGTGCCAGCTCAGTGCTCTGCCCCTCTTGTACTGCCCCATGTTGAAGATAAACAACTTTCTTCTGGACTTCTGACATTATTTAGTTGAGAATTAGAACAATCCAGCCCATGGACAAACATGCAGAACAATAATTTTTACTATTAAGAAAACACTGAAAGGTAAAGTTAAAAACTGCATTTACTGGCATGCACATATCTTGAGAACTATTTGCCAAATTCTCTTTGTCCACTTTCTTTTACCCTTATCACCTTCCTCTGGTGGGATGCAGAGGCTGGACAGTATCTTTTGTTAGTTCTCTGCCAACCCTCACATCTTTGCATTTGGCTGTGAGGGCCTCACAGCTTTGGAATTCACTCCCTCTCCGGAATGAAACAGCCTGAATCTACTGACCTTCAGGGTTCATTCAGAGCTCATCTTTTCTTTCCAAGCACTAGAAAGTCAGAAGTAGGGGAAACAGGAACCATTTGTGGGCAACAAGAACATGCCAGGCTTGTCTGCAAATGACACAGCTTGCTTGTATTTGGTGTCAGAAATGTCCAACAATTAGATAGGCAATTTTTTTCATATTTATATAAATCAAAATAAAAATCAACTGCCACATTCCCTCTTACACAATTAGGGCTGGTTTGCTGCAAAACTATGATAGCAAAAATCCCAAAACCAACTATTTTCTTGAATGTCACCAGTCATTTGGTTTTCTGTTTATAAATCCAAAAGAGCAGCAATGCAAGAACTGTGCAGAAATGTTTTTCCCTTGATGTTGTGCAATTTTCAGACAAATGCATCTTGTATAAAACCACCATGAATGCTTTTAAAGGTTTCAAATATCATAAAAGGTGGTGAAGAATAGTACAGCAGGGTGACTTAATTCCAAAATATGACTGACTACACTGGAGATATTCAGCAGTCTGTAATAAACAAATTGTGTTGCTAGTTTCCTCAGCCAGAAGAGAAATGCAAACACCTCAGTCTGCACTGGGTGCATTTTTGCAAATGTTTAAAGATTTGCTAGAGAACCTATTCAAATCCTAATGAGGATGAGCTCTGGCCAGCACAGGTATCTGAGTAACTACAAAACAATGCAAGATGACTGCTGCTCAGATAAGAGATAACACCTCTCCAAAGGGCATTCTCTCCCTGAGTTACAGTCTTGGAAACAGCCCTCCAAGAAAAACAGCTTCTCTGCTAAGAGATCACAGCGGGGCTTTCCTGCTTTCAGATGTACAAGTAGCAGCTCAGGATGGTCAGAAGTACAGAGGAAAGCAATTTTCAGAGTTTTATTGTAAGGACTTTTCCTCATTCCTCTCATTCCTTGCCATTTCAGAGTATCTCCAAGCACAGTAACCAAACTGTTCAGCTCTGTACATCTGCCAGGCACAGACATGCAGGCTGACTGCTCAGCACAAGCAGAAGTGGAAGCTTGTATCAGCAGATATTCAAAACATCAGAAGTAAACAATCATCTTATATCACATATTTTGTGGACCATTGTACCTCAAAAATCACCCTACATATATCTGGATCACCCAATCCACCACATCATGATGTTCTGAAGCCTAGGAATGTTTGTGTCTGCAGGATGAGCTCTCATTTCCACACTTCTTCACTCTGGAGCACGAGCTGAACTGGTACCGTTGGCACAGCAGTGGAAGCTGAAACATCTTCCCAGTTTTCTTCTTGAACTGAGGGGAATTTTGTGTGAACTTCCTCAAACACATGAGGAGGATCTGGCTGCTGGGAAGATGCTGCAGTATCTCTGGCTCCTAAGCACCCCCCAGCCTCACTGAACAGCTCATGGCTTCTTCAGGAAGAAATTCTTGAAGCTTTTACCACTTGCCCCTTAGGAGCAGCAGTTTAAAACCAATGCATACAGAGAGAGCCTACTGAGCACTTCTTGTTCAGAGTTCAACACATAAAACTATTTAACTCCATCACCAGAAGCATCACAGCAGCTTCTATCTGCTCTTATAGTAAAAGGACACATGGTAGTAAAATATCTCAAATTCTGCTTTGTCTCTTTCTCTCTTTAAATTATACTGGGGTGGCTTAATTCCTTTTAATTAACAATTGGGACTCCTTGGTCCCCTAAAATGGGAGGTGTTCCACAGCTGGAAACTAAGGTGAAACTGAGCAAAGTAATGATGCTTTCAAAAAATTATTTTTCTTTCTTTCAGCAATAGTCAGTTACATGATCCTAATTTCCAAAAGTATCAAGGAACATTCATCTAAACTATGGATTAAATATTGATAATGTTAATGCTTTTAATACTTCTTTTAGACACTGTCACTTTCACAAATAAAGTTGCAGAATTCTCTTATTAAAATATCAAATCCTTTACACTGGATATTAACAAAATGCAACCTCAAAAAGGCTCCAGTAATCCCATATTTAACTAGACCTTATTAAATATTTACAAAGCTGTAACATTCTGAAGAGACATAATTATAATGGAAAATGACAGGCATCATTAGAATTCCACCTGCAATGAATGAAAGAATTGAGAAGTCAAAAACTGAAGGGAGTTTGTTCTGTCGTTACAGCATGGATTGGGTGCAAAAACCTTCGGATTTCATTCCTAACTTTCACTGCTGAATTATTTTTGACTGTGTAGTACCACACTGTATGCACTTAACTTTTATAGACTTCATTATCTGCTTGTTTATAAGTGGAAAATAATCATTCCTCCTCTCAAGGGTGCTGACAGTCTTACTAATTGCAATCCATTTTCAGATCATCAAAAGAAATATCAGATACAAGTAGAAAGCATAATGGTTATTTCATAAAAGCATTTATTAATCACCAAAATTTGGCTGTAACTTACTTAATTCCCAGTCCATCCTTATTTCTGAAGATGAGGGGAACTCTGAGAGCTTCTCTTTGCACATACTCAAAAGTAAAATCTGTGGAAATGAATAAGAACAACATCCAAAAGCAATTACAATGGTGTTGGCACCTCACGGTTACATTTTCACAGACTCTCCCCATTTCCCTTTTCTCACCAAAGAACTCCCTATCACCTAAAGAGAAATAGAAAGAGAATGCATATTTTAGATCCAAACCGGAAACCCAGTGACAGACAATGCTGTCCCAGCTGCTCCCTATTTTTCCTGTTCACTGATGCACATAAAATAGAAGCCAGTCAGTTTGTCAATTAAGGTCTGTGTTGAAACACCCAGGCTGTAATGAAATACCAAATTAACAGTTAAAAGATAATCCTGACCAAATACTGCAAATCAGTCTGGTATTTTTTGGGCAAATGTGTAGTTTAAAAAGTATGTGTAAGTTTAGATATTCTAATTTACACATTTCTACTTAGATAAATAAATGTTTTCTTATGAGCATTATCTGGTTCTAGCAGAGAGCTCTGATTCTGTGAACACATAATTCTTTGTATGTGGGGGTTACTGTTGGTTTCAACAGAACAACTTTTCTTTTAATTAATCAGCAATGTAACTCCAGGAGCTGATAGTCAGATTTTATACAGCTCCTAGCACTTAGGAAGTCTGTGAAAAATGAATTGTGGGGAGTCATAGTATAATACATAATCAAAGTGAAAATTAAACATAAATTTGTCATGTTAACACTGGCCAGAACTACCTTGTTGCTCCTCTCTGAGGATTACACAGGACTGGCCTTTCCTGGGGATTTCTCTATGCACGGTCTGACACAATAGCAGTGATTTGGGGATTAGAGAGGAAGTTACAAGGCAGCGATTTGGGTGAGCCATGGCTACAAAACCCCACGCTCAGTTTGGAGCCTTCTGCCACAGAGAGCAGAGGAATTCCTGCAGCAGCCATGGACTGTTTCTATGGCTCTGCTATTCCCCCTCTTTTACAGGAAAAGATGACTTTTATAAAGCGTCCATACACTGCCTTGTAATGGAAAGCATTGCTTGACTGTTCAGCACTACAAAATGCACTGCCAAACCCAGAGCACACTCCCTGCAGTTTATCAGGTACACTCGAGCAGTTTAACTCCAAGATTCATCCAGCTGTCCACACTTCCTGGGCCAACACAAGCACCTCAACTTGAGCTTCTACTCCTGATGTTTCTCTGCTCTAAAACCCACACTGAAAGCAAGAGGGGAGCCAGAGGCCAAACTCCCATGCCTGCACATGTTCTGCCCTCTATTTTTACTTTTTCTTTGCTGTATTCAGTTAGTAATTATGACAAGTAGGGATGTAATGTTCCTACTAGAGAGTTACCAAATCAGAACACTGTAATTATCCATTTACAGAAACATTAAAGCTACAGAAACTTTATTGCCACTAGTGTCAAAGTAAGTGTAATGAACACTCCATTTAACTAAGGTTACCAAGTAAATATTTCTGTGCTAAATAAGACATCCTTCCCCACAGGCATCCCCATTAAAGCTATTGCCTTTTGGTAAGCAAATAAATAAACCACAGAGACTTTTTACAGACACTCATCCAAGTCAGAAAGTCAACAAACATCAGGAGTAATATTGGTGGAAGAAGCAGAGGCAGCTATGTAGCCTTGCAGACTAGAGAACAAGTAGCTATGACAAACTGCATTCAAGCCAAAAATCACACCACTGCAAGATGAGTTATCATTAAAAATAAAAACAAGGACATGGGAAAGAAAAAAAAAAATTGCTCAACTAATTCCATATGTTCATATAAATTGTTTTATTCTTACATACTACTGTCATTGTTTTGCCTAGATTCAATTCAACTCTTAGGTTTATAGAGAAAAAAAGTAAACCAATAGTAAAAATAAAACCAGAGCAAATAGCAAGGCAGATCCTTTCTTCCTAATGCCCCAACAAAGCATTTAAATCCCTTGTGGGGTTGAACAAAGCTGACACAGACCACAACAAAATAACAAAAGACACTCATTTATTTTCAAGTTCCCTAGAAAGGAGAGAGCTGCCCAGAGATTTTGGAGTTGCCAAGCCAGGGAAGATGTGGATTGTACTAGCCTTAGCATGGAGCAACCACTGGAGTGTTTGGAAGCTGAAGGTAGAATGCAATCATTTTCTGGAAAATTAATTAACATTTTCCAGCTAAAAAATAGTTGTTTGTGTTTTGTTTGGAGGAAGAGGGGTCAGGGTTGAGCTTATCTCCTAAGCAAATACCTTCCTAAGTAAGATAGGTATTTAATTTCTCCACCATATCAACTTTTCTAAAAGGAGCTTAAAATGCTCATGCAAAACTAAGCCTAGGGGAGAAAAGGAAATTTTCTAAACTCGATTAGTGGATCCACACAGCTAGAGCAATTTCAGGAGGATTATAGCCAAAACTTCTCTTTCCTGAGAAAGCCATCCTAAACAGGCATCCTGAGTCAGGCCGAGTTTTGGTGATAGCCATCTGGGATTAGGGATCCGTGTCAACAGCACAGCGGTAAATAAAGGTGACCTGCAACCCCCCCGGCCCGTTTGATTCCCGGGCAAACCTCTCCCGTTTCCCTTCCTGCCAGGCAGCGTGCGGCAGAGCTGGGCTGTCTGGCTCTGCTTACCGCTCCGGAATTCCAGTCACCTAAGCAAAGCAAGTAACTTTGGGGAGGGGAGCGCTGTAATTTAATATATGATAGACACACAAAGAAGTTATTGACTTTAAAGTCTCCGAGCCTGGCGAACAGGCTCATCAATCGCACCCTTTCGCAAAAGGGCTCCTGGATTCAAGAGGGGGCAGAGGGGGAGCAGGAATCACCTCTGGCTAAGAGGGGGCTGAGGTTTCGGCCTCTCCCGTGCCAGGACCTGATTCCTGACCAGCCCGGTGCTGCGCTGGGGTCACGGTGGCGGGGCACGGCGGGGGGAGCGCTGGGCTCTGCCATGGATCACCGCGCTCATCCCAGCACCGCGCTGGGGCAAAAGCCGCCCTCCGGGTGCGGGGGAACGGGCCGGGGCAGCCCCCCCGGGACGGGACGGGCTGCAGGGCCCCACCAGCAGCCGCCCCCCGGCTCCCCTCGGGCCGGCGGCGTCACCGGATCCCCGGGCAGGGGCGCGGGCGCGAAATCCGAAGCCGGAGCGGAGCCGCACGTGGAGGCGGCGGCGAGCGCGGCCGGACAGTCCCCGGCCCGGCAGTGTTACCTTTGCCGTCCATGGCATGCACGAAATCCCCGTGGTACATTTTACTCTTTAATTTCTCTTCCAAATTGAAACTCCTGATGCTGACAATTTCCTCCACGTCCGAGAGGTCCTCGTTCTCATCGTACCGCCTTCGGCCGATGCAGCGCTAGAAAAGACACAAAAACCAAAATAAAACACATTGTCCGGAAAAGAAAAAAATCGAGGAAAGCACATGGATCGTGCACAACGGTTTCATAAACATATTCTGGGGGAAATAATTAAGCTGGCAAGGCACAAACTGAACAAAACCTGGACCCAAACAAGCTCCAACCCTGCTGCATGCACCTTTTCCATCCCGTGACACGGAACTCGGCAGGAATAACAGGTGCTTGGCTTCAGGAAAACTCAAACTTGGGCTGCTGAGCAGGGGCTGGCGCTGGAAGGCGAGCGGGGGACACGTAACTCGCCGACAATTCACAAGCTACAGCACCGAAGCGTTTTGCAATCCCGTAAAAACCCTTGAACGGCGGTAAACGCTCGTTAACGACCGCATCATTTTTAAAATTATTATTATTATTATTATTGTACGTGAACACGAGCTAATTCCCCGGTGAAGGGAAGGGGGGCGAATCTTCGCATCTGATGCCCAGCATCCAGGTTTCGGTATTTACATAATCCGAGTGTTTCCATAGTCACACCGGAAGCGGCGATTTAAAAACCAGATCGCTTTATGTAACGCCGCGATGGATGCGCAGCCCCCGCGCGCTCCCCCCGCCGCCCCGCACGCTCGACAACGCGGAAAGCGCGGGGGTCCGCGGCCGAGGGGCAGCAACGAGTTCAATGCGGGGGGATGTAGGGTAGGCCCGGCGGAGGCCGGTGACGCTGCCCCGGGGAAGCTGCGGCGGGCGCGGAGACGGGGCTGGAGGCGGCGGGGACCGGCCGCGCACAAGGTAGGTCCCCGGAGGAGCGGGGGGAGCCCGGTGCACCGGTTGCCGCCGGCGGCTCTGGCCCTCTCCCGGCAGCTCTCGCCCTGCGAACCCGCCCCGCAGCCCCGCGGACACGCGCGGTGGATCAGCGCAAACCCGCACGCACCGGAAAAAATAATGATCCATGATCGTCCCACCCTGCCCGTCCCTCGGTTCCATTCC
>WBNO01014277.1:0-48482 GCA_013400575.1 Peucedramus taeniatus | reverse complement strand
TTACCTTCTGTATTGTGGTTCCACCCACCTCCATTTTTTTTGCTAGGATGCTTCATTAACCAATTTTTAACATTATACATACATTATATTTTGTTTTGTTCATCCTTAAAGCCTATTGCAGCCATTAAGATAAACTGAAACCCAGGATTAGGAACAAAATTTTTAAAAAGAAAAAAACTTTAAAAAGAAAAAGCAAATATAGCAGGTCAAAAAATAAGGCTCTACACAATCTGGGACATAATGGAAGTACTGGCTGATCTGTTGGCACCCTCTGTGTCAAATTATTCAAGTGTGATAATTGTTTGCAAACATATGGAACACACACAAAAAAAAAAACAAACTCTTTTAGATTTGGAGAGTTCAAAAGTATCTCTCATATCAGGATCTTGCTTCCATTGAATTGAATTGGATTAAATTCATTTNATTGCAGCCATTAAGATAAACTGAAACCCAGGATTAGGAACAAAATTTTTAAAAAGAAAAAAACTTTAAAAAGAAAAAGCAAATATAGCAGGTCAAAAAATAAGGCTCTACACAATCTGGGACATAATGGAAGTACTGGCTGATCTGTTGGCACCCTCTGTGTCAAATTATTCAAGTGTGATAATTGTTTGCAAACATATGGAACACACACAAAAAAAAAAACAAACTCTTTTAGATTTGGAGAGTTCAAAAGTATCTCTCATATCAGGATCTTGCTTCCATTGAATTNGAATTGGATTAAATTAATTTCATAGTCTAGCAAGATTGTTAATGAATAAAATCTGAGCTGCTCCATGACTTCAGAACAATTTAGACAGTGTCTGGGACATTCTAAATCTGTGAAAGCCTACCTCCAAACACCCCAGCACCGTGACACAGCCCTTTCCAGCAATACTGTTAGAAGGATGATCCCAAAGGAGCCCCCTAGAGCTAACAGATCCAGAGCTGTGCTGCAGGAGCCCTTGGGACATGGACCCCATGGGGACTCTCGTCCATGTTCAGGGGCTCAAAGTCAAGGCAAGATCTTACTACAGGCTTCAAATGCACTTCCTAAAAGGGAAATCATGGAATCATAGAAAAGCCTGGGTTGGAAGGGACCCTAAAGATCACCTTGTTCCAACCCTCCGGCTGTGGACACCTTCCACTATCCCAGGCGGCTCAGAGCCCCAATCCAACCTGGCCTTGAACACTTACAGGGATGGGACAGCCACAGCTCCTTGGGGCAACCTGTGCCAGGGCCTCATCACCCTCACAGAAAAGACTCTTTCCTTAATATCCAATCTAAATCTACTCTCTGTTCAGTTTGAAAACCTCCCTCCTTGTCCTGTCACTTCATGCCTTGTGAATAGTTCCTTTCCATCTTTCTTGTGGTCTCCCTTCAGGTACTGGGAGGCCACAATTCATGTTTCTGGCCACTGAATTTCAGAGGATGGATATACAGCAGCTATCACCCTGCCAAAGCAGCTTGTCCCAAAACCTTTCCTCTTGTGTCAATGTGGAAAATTGATGGTTATTTCAAATTTCATAGACAATGCAACATTATTTACTGAGCTGCTCAGGAAACATGGCAGTGTAGAACATTCATCTCAGCACAGAGTTACACAGCAACCTATCACAGTTCCAATGAAAAAGAATGCACTGATGAAAAGATTCTAAAACAAAAAAATCCCTCAAATAAAACCACACTAAAAAGAAACTCCAAACAAAAAGCCCCCCCCCCCCCAAAAAAAAAGGAAAAAAAAAACCAAAAAACCAAACCAAACCCAAAAAACATTTAAGCAAACCCCAACTTCCCCCACCCCCCAAAACAGGCATTTTTCCAACCATCAGCCAAACAACTCGGGTTGGAGAATTTACTTCCCAATTATTATGTGACCAGTTATTGGATAGAGTTGACAAATATTTCCTCTGCTTTCCTTTGCTTCAGAGTTGGCACTGCTCTTCTGCCTTTTGGAAGAACTGGAGCTCTTGCCAGACTGCTTGGCACTGCTCTAATTGACAATTTTAGGGCAGTAAATTAGAAGGGTTTTTCATGTTGTTTTACTTCTAATTTTAATCAGACATAGAACCACTTGGCACACCAAGCCACACACTCTTCCGTGCAAGTTCACAGCGCCTCCATAAAAATACCCTCATTGAAATGTAACTTAACTTTAAAAGAGTCACACAAAAGCAATGTGCTGACTAAATGCACCAGTACAGTGCATTGAGAGACTGTGAATTCCAATTTCAGCCATGCCAGTCATTTGGCATTAAAATATGCACCAGCTGTGAGTGTTTGGATCTCGATAAGTCAGAGTGTGCTGGAAAGCTGACAAGATACTGCTGTGAAAATGTTTCCAGCCCCTAATCTCGGCTGTCTCCTCTTTTTCATATTTTGCTACCCATGTTGGTGTATAATATAGGGAGAAATAAATGCAAAATCCAAGGAAGACGTGCATGGGGTGACACCAGTATTTATAGAATGTGTAAGATAGTGCTGCCACTCACACAGCTCTGGACTCCTCTTTGATGAGTTGTCTCTGGTCAGCCTTTCTAAATTGCTAATTTCTTTTCCTTATGTGAGGAAGTGCAGTATTAGTAAACTGGCATATGTAACATGGCTTAGACAGGAAGGAATAGTGGGATTGAAATCCACAGAGAGCCCTTCAAATTGGGACACTAGCTGCTGTCAAAGGAGCTGAAAAATGAGTCTCAATGAGGAGGTATTTTTGGACTGATTTATCAGTGGAGCATATCATTCTGTAAACTCCTTTTTGAGCAAGTATTTCTTTCTCTTCTCCTATTATTTATTCATATCACATTAAATCTCATACACAAGCCACCAGACTAACCTGCTGAGGAGGGCAAAGCAGTGTGCTTCCCATCTGCTCTGCTTAGCCTACAAGATCCTCTGGATCTTATCCCGCCTTTCTAGAAGAAAAGTCTTCCCCCTTTTGTTGCAAGCATCTTCCCAGCCACAAAACAGGGGTAAGCAACAAACTCACTTCAGAGTCTGTGCTTTCTGTAGCAGAAAGCTGAAAAAGGACAGCCTGAAAGCAACAAGCCATGGTGGGGTTTCAGCAGTTGCAGCTGCTCTGAGGCCAAGCTCGGTGCTCTGAAGCAGTCACCACACCATCCTCCTCCTCCTCACCTCCCTGCTGGCTCCAAGGGGTGCAAGAGAGGCCAACACTCAGGACCTGGGCAGCTGGCAGAGAGCAGGAGTCCCTCAGGCTGCACCGCCCTCGCTGCCCCGCTGCCCTGCAGGTGCCAGGTGTGAAGCTGTAAGAAGGGACCTGGGACATTCCTGCTCCAGCCACAGGGGAAGGACAACCTGCAGAAGGGCAGGGACTGGCACAGGAGCTGCAGGGCTGCTCTGTGCCAATGGAACACACAAATTTTGTACTATCTAGATCAAATTCTCCAAAGCTAGCAGGATTCTAGCGTTAGCTCAAGGGTGTTTTAGCAATGTAAAGTCCCTCTAGCCTGGGGAGAGTTTCATCCATTAAAGCAAGACAGAGAAGTATCAGAATCACACATTTATCCAAAGGTACAACTACAGAACAGACAACTGGAGATAGAAGCATCATAAAGTCACCCTAGGACAACTCCCCCTCTGGTAGTGCCATGAATGCAGCTCCAGCGGGAAACACCCCAACCCTACACACACACACTCATGGTATTTAATATCAATTAATATTTTATCAAAATCGTGAGTGGAAGGAAGATACTAATTACAGAACCTGGTATTAAAGAGAAATTGCTGCAGTAGATCCTTTTTCCCCAAATGAAGTCTGCAGGGGAATAATATAATTAAGGTACATGCAAAAAAGCAGTGAGCTAGCTAAAGCAATGTTTTATAATCAAAACACCATTCTACAAATGCAAAGGTCACCTTACCTAAGACTAGCAAAACTGAAAAGAAGTAATTTGATAAATCAAATACAGAAGTGTTTTTTTTTTACCCCTTCTCATAGAAATAAAAAATAAAATAACATACATGTCTTATGGCCAAAGCCTGAAAGTAAAACAGCAATCAGGTGCAACAGTTTAATCCAAAGGAATTTCCCATTTCAAGTCAAGCTCACTGCAGGGAAAACAGAGCAAACTAATTATGATGTAAATCCACAATGAATGATGCAGAAATAGTATGCAGTGTAAACAATAATTTTGAAATTCCCAGTTTATATCAGCACTGATCTGTTTTATACACTCCAGAAGTATAACTCAGAAAAGATATTTTTTCACTAATGAGAGACTTCTACTTTTTAATCAAAGAATAAATTAAAACATTTTCAAAAGCATGCCAGCCTCATTAATTAGTTCCATTAAAATGTAAAAGATGAGTACATACATTTGCCTCACTTTATGCTTGCATCTCTTTACCTTAAATATCCTATCATGTATTATTACAGGCTTGGCTGGAAATAATATCTATTATTAATATTCCTTGATACCTCTCATTAGAAGATCCTGCATTAAATTGTTTACAATTTATCTCAATTATAACTATTTGGGCTGAAGTTTTCACAGTGGGCATTTTAGAGAATTTCAGCTAAAGCACTGCACTTTCCAAGGATGAAATAAAGGGAAATAAACAATTTAACCTGTGTCAAAAAAAAGAAAAAAAAGAAACAAATCTAATTGTTTCTTGAATACAAAAAAAAAAGTGAATCTAAGTGAATCCATTTCAAAAATACATTTTGGAAAAGGTTTGAAATCTAAGAGGAAGCTGCTTTGTGCTGTCCCTATGAAAATCCATTGGCATTTAGGAAGCTGTGATCCATTCTGCTTTCCACAAACCAATTTATTCATCAAATGATGGCAAAGTCTTTCAGCTTCATTCCTTGATTGCACTGATCTAAAAGTGAGAAAGAACCAGGGTGGGGACTCTGCTGAGTGTCCACCCAGATCTAGTGACTTCCACTATGGGCTCCTGCAGCCACCAGGTTAAAAGCTCCATTATCAGATTAATTATAAAATTTCTCTACAAATCCATGGCCACACTTATCACTCAAGAGTGAGGAAGTGCTAAATATAAGCTTCTCTCTGCAAACATAAGTCATTTCTCTTTTTGTAAGAATTATCCTAGCATTTCTATTTTCCCCACAGGGCCAATTTCATCCAATGCACAGCAGGAATCATGTTCACTAAATGAGCAACAATTCAATAATTTCTCCTTCTGTCACTGTTCATTACTGGTCTAGATCCTTACTTTTTGCATATTATTTAGTCCAAGTTCTAAACCAGCATTGTTGCTGTATTTGCCAGTGCAGTACCAGACCATTCCAAACACACTAATTGACTTATTTTCCCAATTTCTCTGCAAGATAAGAGTTTTTATTCTCACCTAGAAATGGAAAATTGAATCCTTTTGTGTGTGTCATAAGTTGAAGGTGGAGTTTCAAAGTAAAAGCCAAGTGAGTACAGGGGGGAAAAAGCCTGTTTAACTGCTGACCACACTACAAGCTGGAGAATTGTCTAACATTTGTCTAACAAGATGGATCCATGTCAAACAGAACTGACTGAACCTGCAAAGATGTGGGCCCATTAATGCAGACACAAGATGCCAACAGCACCCATGCACCAAGCAAAGAGTCTGCCTTGCACTGCTCTACCAAACGTGAGGACTCTGCTCACTGGTAGCAGGGAAATGTACTGATGTGCCTGAGGGGCAGAACACAGAAACTGCACAGCCTGACAGACAGTGGTCACCAGCTCTTTGTGCTCAGGGTCCTCAGCTGAGCTTCCAGCCAAAGGGCACCAGGGTGGTCTGGTCAATGCTCAGCAGCCTGTCCTAGTTCTAGGTGCATGTTCTAATTAAGAAGGCAGCCCTGGGTGCTTAGGACCAGCCTTGCTGCAGCTGCAGAGCCCCCTGGAGCAGCTGTGGCTTTCACGAGAGGCAATTCCATTAAACAGCTGTGAATGGAACAAGAATTTATTGTGACTTTATTTTCTGTGATTTTATCTACTTATCTTTACTGAATAAAGCAATTTCAGTCTGATTTTATTGTCTCATTGGTCAGACTAACAGGTGTCCCAGTTGAAAGAGTTATCAGTAGATGCATGTTTCCTCTGAAACAGAAGGAATGACTTTTTTTGTTCTGTATCAAACAAAGAGACTCTTTAGAGAGAAAGAATCAGCAAGCACAAGTTTGTTTAACACAGTATTAGCACTAGACATTAACATGTAAGAGTGGGAAACCCAGTCCCCTGTTATTGTAATTATAAACCCAGCCCCTGTTACTGTAAATGTAGAAAGCACATGAAAATGAAATTTCTCTGAGTGAGAGTACCAAACACTCTCCCTGTGATACTAAGCCCTATTCTGTGTGAGCTGACAGTACTGCCACATCCACTGCATGCTGACAGCTGAGTTAAGAAGTGTAACACTCTGACACAGAGGTGTCAAGATTGCTGAAATTAATACTGGGATGTGCAGTGTTTAGCTTGTTGAGTCAGCTAACTTAGGTGTGGTGGAGAAGCAATATCATATGACAGTAGAGGCACTGCAATTTAGCATAAAGTAAAGCTATTTCTTTTTTGAAAGATTTTTGATGCCTTCTTAGAAAATGTATATTTTATACTAGAATTTTAGCTGAAGCTATCAGTTTCCTGCACAGGCATATGTCTGTTATTACAGATGGGGAAAAAGCAGCAGAGATGGAGCTACTTAGAAGGACAGCAGCCAAGTGAATGATTTAGGATTCTGAATTACAGTGCTCTATCCCCTTTCCCCCACTCTAACCAAGAGACTCCAATCCTTGGAATACAAAGGTTTTTTACTGTTGCAAGAAGTGGTATTCTTTCAGATCCCCCCTGTGCCACTGAGCTGTAGAATGAGATGACTCAGAACCAGGCTGTGAGGCTGGAGAGAGGTTGCAGAGCTCCCCTTGATCAAGAGAGCACATGTCCACTGCCTGTTCAGGGGAGAGGCTGCTCAACACAAACAATTGAGGACATGGATTCAAGGTGAGCAGTCCCAACACCATCCAGCCAACAGTAGCTCTCTGCCACATGCTATCAAATCCTTTGCAGTGGCTTATATATCCTATTAATCTCTCTGCAAGTACCAGAGTCCTTTCACCCTTAATCTTTATGGGGTATTTTCTCTCTTTCCTTTTTCTAATTTAACTTAGTCTGATGTGGGAGATTACTGAGGTATCTCAAGTTAAGGAAACACACCTGAGTAACAAATCTATTGCTCCAAACCACATAGTAAAGACACAGCTGTCTTCTTCTGAAATTGTTCTAGTATAGGAGAACCAAAATTTGGATCTAGAATTCCATATTGTTTTTTTGAGAAGAGAGGGACAATTCTTGTCTTATTCAGAGAGCTGCTATGTGCTTTGCTTTTGCTTTACTTTGGGGACCTCAAGACCAGCCCAGATCTTGGGAGGTTAGCAGAAAGCTCAGACAATATGACAATGAGCACACTGAGGCACTGATGTGGATACCACGGCTTCCTGCATAAACAGCCCAGAACACTGAATTCTCACTGACTCAGCCTTGTAGCAGGCAGGATTTCAACAACACTGCCACTAATCCTGACCCCACTGCACTGAACTCTGGTATTTCCTCATGGATTCTGAGCACAGCTGTGCAAATGACAGATTTCCCTAGAACACTCATGATTTGGAGTACCCTGGTGGGGGTGAAACACCTCAGGCTGAGCAAGAACCAAGTGCTAATCTCTCATGGTCTGGGTATGTGCTGTGCCCACTGGCAAAGCCCTCTGCTCAGCACCCCTGCTTCTGCATCAAACAGGGCAAGGGGGAACAGCCTGTGACTTCACCCTGCCCACTGATGTCCGGACAGCTCACGCAGAATTCCTGGAGGAAATGTCAATCTTTCCCTCAGTCCCAGCTGCATTAATGTAGTCTTTGTTTGTTTGGAATGTGCTGTAACCTCTGCAGCTTCAAAACAAGGCCCTTGCTGCCTGATCCTGTGTGCACCAGAGCTAATGACAGCACTCCCTTTAGCCACTCAGGGACACACTAAATCATTGTGCAGGTTTTATATTTAGGGTGTCCAGGGAGCAGGATTCCATGGAACAACCAGCAGAGAGCTACAGCAGTGCAAGCCACAGGAGATGTACCTTGCTGCTGCCAGTCAGGACTGTTGCACCTCACTTGCTAAATGGACAGCGTGAGAGCTTTTGAAGACAAAGTGGAACAATAATTTTTTCAAAATAATTCTATTTTTGTCACTTTTTTTCCTTACTCTATGGAGAAAACACATTCCACTTAGAAACTTTGAGAATTGCCTCCAGAATAGGTATTCCATCAGTCATGTTTCTTAGGCTAAGCTTAAGTCAAGGATGCAAACACCAGAGAAAGAAATCAGTAGGTCTAGTTTCTATTAAAATTAGGGGCTTACTTAGCCTGACCAGGTACATCACAAAGGATAACACAGACTTGATGAAGATAACACATTAACATGGGGCAGTTTTAAAGTTAATCTGACATGAAGAAGACGTTTAAATTCTTCTTTCTTCTTTAGACAGGTAAAGATGTTATACCTTTATATCTAACTATGCCTATCCATCTATATTCATGTTCAACTTTAATTTTTCTTATTGGTTTAAAATTTCACTGGGATACCAGTTACAGCAGCAAAAAGAAAATTACCAAATGTATCAAACCTCTTAGGCAGCCACATATATAAGGTCATTGTAACACATATACAGATATTTACATTCCAGGCTCTACAACAGCCACTTAATGGTTTTAAGTGCATATTTCCTACAGACAAAGAAATCTGAGGTCGTCAGTTATTACATTCATGTTACCTGAACATCTTGCATTTTAGTAAAGTTTTCATGCACAAGCAATATTAACATCTGTTTCAAGGATCTCTGCTGGAATTGTAGCTTCACACAGCCAAATTGCCTATGCTTCCACCAGGGAAATGGCTATTTATTTTATGCAGCCATCTGGGCTCTAAATACTATGTTTTGTCATTTGTGGTCTTGTTTTTCAGGGTTTCTTATATGAAATTTGATTTCTTCATAACTTATTTCTTCTGTAAATGACATTTTTATAGTAATCAAACTTGTGAATGAATGTTTCATTAGAGACTTACAACATCAGTGTCAATTCATAAATATTTTGGATTGAGAGCCAAACCCTAATTGCAGCAGATTTGATGGTCTACTTTTTTTTTCCTGTGGAATCATATGTAAATATAATCTTTACAAGCCCATCTCCCAGTTAGATGAAGGACATATGTTGTTGCAGAATTTAATACTTCAGGATGATACTGGTTAAGTCCTTGGAACATAGACCCTTGTGGTCTCAGAGCCCAGACCCCATCATTTTAAACAAAGGGGCATCTTTTAAGCAAGCAGCACAGACCTTTATCTACCATTTTTGCTTGGATTATGATGAACTACAAGTACTTCTTCTCATCATATCATGCCTTTCAGATGTCCTCTTAATATATTTTAACACCAAGTCACAATTGTGAAAGTACCAGGTGTCTTGGAAAGCCATTTAGAGAAATGGTAAGAAGCCCTGGAGCAGATGATAACTGCTGACTTTCCCAGTCATTGGTTGCTGTAGTCACAAACTGGTTTGTGTTCCACCACAGAGCTCACTAACTGACACAAGGGAACCAAGAGCAGGACTCCAAGCCCCCTCAAATCTGCTCATTGCTGTCTAGCTATACAACCAACACTCTTTTAGCCATGGGAGAGCTGTCTGTAAGGTAGGCTGAATGCTCCACCCTTCCACACAGCCAAGCCAAGAGATCTCCCCTGCACAAGAGCCAAGAGCAGCCCACCTTCTGCAGTCCAGGTATTCCTCTTCCCTGGACACATCCTCCACCAAGGCAGGATTCTCTCACTCTTCCCACCAAGGGCTAATTTCTTTCTCTCTGTTCCTTACTCTGTCTAGGAGGCCACACAAACCAGCTGGCACTAATCAAGCTGCCCTTTCCTCTCTGTGAAAGGATAAAGTGGCACCAAGCTACACCACAAGGAACAAAGCCAACAGAGGGAAGTGCATGGCTAAGCCAAGCAAAATAAGCTCATTGGGTTTACTCTCCTCTCCCCCCAGTTTGATCACTGAGCAAAAGAACCAGCTCTAGTCTCACTGCTGGGACCACAGCCCCTTCCCAGTGGCAGCTCCAGTCACCCAACAGGGCACCCCTGACTCCCCCCACCCACAGTCAGACCAGGTTTCCTCACCAGCTCAACCCCAGGGTTCCCACAGCAGAACCTCAGATGTCTTGTTCCATAAAGGAATTTATTCACAGTGCAATAACACAGGAACAACTCACCCCACACTCAATGTATTCCTCAACACCATCACCTTTTATTATTTGTCTCACCTTATCCTCCCTGCACAATCCACACTGTCTCAGCTCTCTTACCTTGTTCTTTGCCTTCTTCTCACCCACGTACCAGTGGCCTGATCATCAGCCTTATCATCCTCACCTGGATCAGTCACTAAATGGCTGCTGGCAAACACCTTCCAGGCAGCAATCTCAATCTCCTTCTCTAAAATGTTTCTTAAAACCTCTTCTTTCAAGAATACTTTTATATAACATCCTTTTAAATAACAAACCTTCAGAGACAAGGAGGAGCCCCTTACAAAGCCAGAGAAATCTACTAATAGTAGGTTTTACCTACACTGCTGCCCACGGGTGCATAGCATTTGTAAGGACACAATCAAATCTGAAACCCTTTCCAGCTGGTGGTTTGAATGAATAAAGAAATAATTACTCTTTCCTCTGAGGCTAAACTCAGGCAGATTGGCAGAAATGTCTCCTTGCTCAACAGCAGTAAATATGAGTAAAACAGGTCTAGGGAGCTTTGACCCTTCATAGGGTCTGTAGAGGAAGGTCTAGCTCCCTTCAGCTTAGCCTGTGACACAAATCACTGACCTGAGTACTTTTCTTTCCCTGGAGTCACTGAGCCCAGGAAGTGACAGCTAGGAGGAGGCCAGTGTGGGGTCATGATCTAGTTCACACCCTGGAAGACAATTACCAGCCAGGTGTGGATGTGAAAGGCACAGGTTGGAGGGATGTTTGATGCCTGCCAGCACAAGACCTGGCTCAGGCATGTGCCATTCCCATAAACTGGGAAGCATGAGCAAATTTTCCTTAAAATAAAGATGTGGAGAAGCAAATTAGGAAATTCTGTAGCTGACTGCATATGGAACTGCAGGGCAGGACTAGATAACACCTTCCCTACCCTGTAATGATGAGTAACAAATTTCATTACAGATTACAGGGGCTTACTGAAGCAGTCTGACTACATGATGTTCTAAGAATAATTATGATCTACCCATCTTGGTCACAGTAGTCATTAAGTTGCTATATCTGTAACAGGCTTAATAACAAGGTGAAGAGTGAATGGGAGAGAAAAAGTCATTTCCTTGTCTCATTGGTCATTGTTTCCTAAATGCCTAAGATGTCTATGTGGGGACAACTGAAAATGGAGGGAGAATTCCAGCACAGAAGACTATATTTAAATAAGAGAAAGTGAGTGTCCTTGTACTATACTGAAGAAATGGTTTTCTAAGTGGGGTGCATGCCCTCAAGGGGTACACAAGACAACGTGCTGGAAGGAAGAAGATGTTTTTTTACACTATTAATATGAAATTAAAATAAACCTCCAGTGTTTATTCAATTTTTATCTCCTCTTTTTTTAACTGTGTGTGTGTGTTTTATAAGATATATAATACATTTATAATTTAAAGGGTATGGTAGTGCAGGTAAATGATCAAAAGCATTTTCCTGATAGGGGCACGTGATCAAAAAGTTTGGAAACCCAAAGGACTGGTCTTGCAGGTAGCACCAGATCAGCTCTAAATCTAGAAGTAGTGCTGAAACAGCAAAACAGCTGGGGCAGGTAAGGGTCAGGGGAGCTACACTACTCCCAGTCCTTGAGCTAGGACCTGAACATCCTGCTCTGAACATCAGCCCATGAGGAGATCACAGTAAAGTGGAAAATCCTCTGGATGGTAAAGATAGAATGACAAAACAAGGAAAATTCAGTTATTTGTTAATGCCTCTTGCTGCTGTTCCAAATAATTCCATAAATGTGATATTCATGCTGTAAGAACTCTAAATGAACCACAATATTTTCTGCAGACTTTCCTAACTCAAAGCATGTCATTCAGTATGGGCTGTATGCTTCTTATTAACAGCATTAAGCAAAGAGAAAAGTGATTGTTCTAAGAAAAAAAGTTTGTTGAAGTATAAGAATATGAAAATTGCTGCAGTGGGTAACAATAATTCCTTAGGGTTTATCCTGACATTCTTAACAATATATATTACTTAACTGATAGATCATAACAGCTAATTTAGAGCTATTAGGTCTATTGCATAAATATGTGGTCAAGGGCACTTTAATATACACCCCTGTTACTTCAGACCATAACAGCTGCTTTGGAGCTGTCAGCCTACTTTGTCGCAATCTATTCTAATCTGAAAAAAAAAAAAAAAGAATCCTAATTACTTTGCAGTTGCTAATGCACAATTTGAGCTGATTGTTTGGTGCCATAGCTGAGCATTGTTTGAGCAGGGGAGGTGAAATACTATAAAGAAGAGGTATCACTACCATCAGAAAAATCGCAGGGGACTCAAAGTCAGAGTTAATAACAGAGATGCCTGCCATGTGTTTACAGAGGACAAACAACGAGAAGAGAGAGGATGTGAGACAGATTATTTCTTTGTTTAACTCTGTACTCTGCTACTTTAAAAACCTAAGAGGAGCCATTAAAGCTATGTTTATCGTTAAAAAGCAATATCTGCTTTCTACCCCACTTCCTAGCCCAACTCCCTGCTGCCAGCCAGCTGGGAAAGCTCTGCTGGGAGAGGGGGAGCAGCCCAGCCCTTGGATGTAACCAGCACAGTGAGAGCTTCCAGCAGAGCAATTCAGTGGAAAGAGCAGTGCCACCTTTCCCTGTCTTCTGGCCATTTGGCACATTACATTCCTGCCCTGCCCATAAGCACAGACAAGTGGTTGAGAAGGTCAGAGAAGCACCCAGCCTTAGAGATAAGAAATGTAGGGGTTCAGCTGCTTTTTAAGCACACACAAAGGCCAATATAAATGCTCAGAAAATCCAGCTGTCTCTACCAGTCTCTGCTCAGAATGTGATTCTCTATAATCATGTCATTCAAAGAGACTTTTGCTAAGTACTGAGGGAAAAGTGGCATCCTTTGGTGAGGGGAGGAAAATGCCTGTTGCTGCAAGCTATCCATCATCTTCAACAAGTCCAAGATGTACTAAAGCTCCCTAAATTTTTATTCCCAACAGAGCAGGATAAGTTCAGTGTTTTCTTGACAGGCAGTCCTCCCATGTCAAAATCTACTTCCCAATACAGCTTTGGAGGCATTCACCTGCCTGGTAGGTTAGATAATAAATAAATGCCCATCATGTCTTTATCTGAGAAAGATTTTCTCTTGCTGTTTTTTCCTTTTTTTTCTTTTCCTTGCACATTTGGGGAAAGCTATCCTCACACCCCCCCTCCCCCCTCCACCCCCAGCCAGGAAATAGTCATTTTGAGGCAAGACCTTAAAATTGATGATTTTGAAAGTTTTCCCTATTGCCATGCTGTTCTGCTCCTGCATTCCTGTGGTGCCAACAGATGAAGTTGTAAGCCTGTTCGCCTCCCTGCATCTAATCCTGATACTACTCAGCAGCAGGGAAGGTGGGCAAATGTTCACTAGCAGTTGTTGGCAAAGAAACACAGCAGGATTTAAACTGGATGATGCCACTGCATGTGTAAAACAACCATTTGAGCAAATGCTGCTATAGCAGCATCTTTAACCAGTAAAACAGAATTTGCTGTTAACCTTTTGTTTTCTAGCTAACTGTGCTGATGAGTTATGATTAATTGTAGTTGTGTTTACAAAAACACCTTCAAACCAAAATGAATAACCAATTAAGCTTATAGATAACAAAATAAGATAAAAGCTTGTAGCAGTTGCTGTGACAGACTTTTAGTGTGCTTATCTATAACTAAAATAAATTGCAAAAGGGAAATGTGAATAACATTCTGTTGCACTCTGGTGAAGGGTTCCATGTTATTTTTCCCATAAACTTCCTTCTCTTCCTTTCCAGTTTGCACAGCCTGGTCTTTAGCTGATGTGCCCCAACTCCAGATTTTTCATGGTTTCAACAGACTCATATTATGGCATTCTAGCACTGTTCTGGATGAAGATCACCATAACAGCAGAATGCCATGCTTGTGCACTATTCAAAAGCTTGAGCTGGGCCACCTACGGTGACATCAAAACAATGGGTAAAGAGCACCCCAATTACTGCTCTTCCCCAGGCTTTCAAATTTCCTTGCTTCTGATAGTTTTTCATAGAGACCATAAGAGCTCCTTCCTTCAAACTGAGCTCTGTCATTGTTTAAAGCTATCATTTTTGTCTCTGGGGAATAAAAGTTGAAATATCAGCTGTCAATGCACCCAATGATAGGAACAGAATTGAACTTTTCCTTGAAGATGATGGGAAAAGACACATCACACAGCCAACCACAATGACCTATTGCAGTTCATAAGGCCATGTTTAATTGAAGAAATTGCCTTTTGGCAATGCTGCTGCCTACCTGGGGCATTTAGCTGAAGCATGGTTTTCCCATTAGGAAATGTATGCAAGAGCATTTTCTACCTGTGCATTATCCCCCTGGATCTACCAGCTGTGCCCTAAGCCCTAAGCACAGGTTCTGTCCTTCCTGTTGGCTTAGCTTTTCCATCCCATATTTGCCACACACATCTTGTGTGTTGATTATGAAAATGTTTAAAGCTTGAAGAGTCAGTAAAACCCTGAAGAGGGGTCTGGGCAAGAGTGCCCTGCTAATGGCAGGCCCAGCACCTGCATTAGAAGATTCCTTTCCTGAAGGAAAGTTGTATTTTCATTTTGACTCTGCTGATGATCCACACCAGGTGGAATACTGAACAGCTGCAGCCTAAATCACCCCCTTGAAAAGCAGGGAGATGGATACAGGAGAACAGAGCATCTGTAGCCACCCTCCCTTGTAGAGGGAGCTCCCTGAGGAATTGCCATCCTCCTTCCCACACTGCCTGAATGTCAGCTGGCACAGCCAAACCTTCAGAGCCACCAGGACAGAGGTGGTGGCTGATGCTGCAGAGAAACAGAGGCTGCAGAGTGAAGCTCTACTGCACTTACCTGGACACAGAAGAAAACACAGAGCACACATGTGCTCAGAGATCTGTCCACTGGGATGGGGGATACACCCAGGACAGTGAATTCTGTGAGGAAGCAGTGCAGAAAGAAACATGGCTTTTGTGAGGGGACTTGGAGGCAGTACAGTGAAACTTAGAAGGGTGAAGCACTACAGCTGTGGACAGTTTCCCCCTTTCATCTGGCAGAAACCATTTTTTACAGTGCTTTGTTAGAACAAAAAAGTTTTGGAACACAAACACCAGAAGTAAAATTGAGTTAGACAGAATCAGTTGCTGCACTGGGACCTTATAGGAGAACATAAAACCCCTTTTCCAGGGATACCTTTACACTTCATTTAAGCTGGGCATCCAAGCCCAGGTTAGCAAGATCATAGCAACCATAACATTTAAAAATTACATCCCTTACTTGAAAATAAACTGGAAAAATATTTTTTGAGTAATGAAGTACATTCTTCTCCTTTATCTGCACCACCTGGCATTGCATGGACCTCAGATGGGTAAAATAGGCCTCAGAACTGAACTTCAAGCCTTCAAAAATACAAGTTCCCCAGTCACAGAGATTTTGCTTAAACACAATTCTGTATTTGGCCATGGATTTTTGAGCTTTACAGTTCAAACCCATTCTCTCATTCCACTGTATTTATTTTTTAAGTTCACTTCTCATGACTTTGAAAGCTTTCTAAAGGTCAGAAGAGAGAAGTACCAGATATTGCCACAATCACCCACAATGTAATGCAGTCGTTTCATACTGCTTTAAAGCTTTCAAAAAAACATGGTGACTTTTCATTTCAGGGAGTGTGGCTAAAGGTGTGGGTCAGGTTTCAGAAGGAACAGAAATGAGCCAAATCCTTTGCCATTAGATGTGGTGCAGGCTCTGGGTGATGTGATCCAAGAGCTGTCCTGCTCTTGCAGCCCTGTCACAGCTCCCACCCCTGGGGTAGCAGCATCCACCCCTGGGCACAGCTATGAGCATCAGGCCAAGTTGTTTAACCTTGTATTTATTTAATCTTTGTGAAGATAAAGAAGGATGTTCCACTGAGAGCTCTTTTGTTTCACTCTCTATCAGTTCAATAGGGAAGAGAGCAGAGCTAAAGCCACAAGCAATGGTTTGTATATCTTGTAAGTCTTCTAAAGCCTTGTCATCATATGCTGTATTATGTTGTCTTTTTTACTGAGTGACCATTGCTCTACTGTACACCATCTGCCTTTTTGTGACTTGATGAACCACATTGTAAAAGGCAGAAATCAATAAAGTTCTCCAGAACCCAAAACCTTGGCAGGAAAAATGTTTTCCTGCAGCACCATCTTGTGGTTCCTGATTTTAGTACTGAAGATGTCCCTCCCATCTCCCTGAAGGTGTTTCTGCAGACTTAGGAACCACACCCAGCTTTCAGCAGCTTCTTTTCCAGCCACAGGGGTGCTGTGAGGAGCCTGGAAAAATGACTGTGCCCTCCTGTAGCTGACCTGGACCCTCATCGAGTTCTTGGAAGGGATAGAAGGGACAAAGGAAAATTGAATTTGGCTCAGTAACATGCAGCTTGATATACATGATGCAATCAGCAGCACTGGGGAAAAGGCACGTTTCAGTTAGATGTGAGGTAACCCCATGTTGAAATTGTTCTGTAATATGCTTAGCTCCAGGAGCACAAAAACAAGCAAGCAAGCAAACAAACAAACAAAAAATGCAAGGAATCTGAGTATTCAGTGTAAGCAGGCAGCCAATCAGCTGATCAGAGCATCCACCTTTCTGTGACATTGTCAGTACAGTTTGCATCACACACAGGCCTGTGAATAAAAACCTGGGCTTTGACCCTAAGGTGGCAATCTTGACCTTCAAAGTAATGAAATAGCTATTATGACATCTTAGGCACAGAGAGCAGTTATTTAAGTAATACCCATGGCTTGAAAGGTACTAATTCAATGCATTGTCAAGCTAACAGAGAAATTAAAATGTAAAATCAGAACTTTTGTCTTCTCCAACTAAAAAGCAAAGCTTCCAGCTTTTTAGAACACTTTTACAGCAAAGCTGCTGCATGGAAGAGGACAGGCCCCACATTTGAGCACTGTGCTCTGGACTGCTGTCCCACTAAGGGGACACAACCCTGGCTCTGACTTTTTCATCTCACCTCCTCCTCTAACAAAACATTTGGTTTATGCTCCTCTTGTTCTGGTGCTGCCAGATACAGTTACTGCAGATGCACTGATTGTTCCCCCTTAAATACAGTTGTCCCTTTGTCAGGATGTTATGTGACATTGAAACCAGTTGTGCTGCCATTGACATGGAAACTGGAGGAATTTATTGCCCTTCAAACCAAAATCGTGAAGCACCACGTGAAAGCCCAACTTCCTCTGGAGCACAGCTCACTCTCCATAATCACCAGCCACCAGGATTTCTCTGGTTTGTCACATGCACAGTTCAGCTGTGACAGTGCCTCGAAATTCATGCAGCAGGAAACAGTTTTTTTATTTGTCAAAATATCTATATACATACTTCATCTTCCATAAAAATAATATCAAAAAAGAGCAAATACACATCAGATTTAGAAAGTAAACAGTGCCCTATTCAGTTTTCATTGTTCTGTTGCTCCACATCAAAAATAGTGTAATACTTTTGCTTGCAAAATTTTAACCAAATTATCTGTAACACTGTAATGCTTCTGGCACTGTTTGCAATGTCAGCCTTTAAACTCCTGCATATTGTCACATCTGATCATCAGCAAGCACTCCAACAGCTTCATGAGATCGCCCATATGCATATTCCACCCACATTACACTTGTATTTTAAGTGATCCCCTTTTTAGGACTTAGGAAACTAAGAAAAATGTTTTAAACAGGGAATTCTGAAAGTACAGAATTTCTAAGAATCCCTCATAATATTTACTCTCCAGCTGAGGACCAAAGCTCCATTCCTGCCAGTTGTAGCTCTTGGAAATTCTGCTGCACTCACAGCCCCAAAGAAATATGACAAGTGATTGTGTTATTATGGGTGATACTGACTTTCACTGACATTCTTTTAGGTGCTCACTCTGCACTCAGCTGTCGAAAAGTGTTACACATTTGTTTCTTTTATTTTTGTTACACTACAGAGAAATGGAAAGAAATTACATTTTGGAATCACCTACTTCAGGAGACAGGTCATCCTAAGAGCAAAAAAAGTTGTGTGGTGCAGCAATACCCAGTGGAGAGAACAATTCCAGAGACAACACTCTCACAGTTTCCTTAAGCACTCTATATTTTTGCCAAGCATATCTTTAAAGCAATTGCCCAACAACAGATTTCCCAAATCCTCTGTAGCCTGGTAAAGAATTAGCTGTTCTCCTCAGCAAGAGTAGCACTGCTGTGCCATGAGGCCATCCAGTGTGGAACCAGAGCAAGCTTCCTCTCAATACCAATTTAATGAGTGACAGCACTCAGTCTTTTTCTAAGACTGACCCCTAAGTTGAGATGGACACATATCTGCTATCTTTATATCCCTCCACAGGGGTGTTACTGCAGGAAAAGAACACTGACTTTACTATTCATCAGCTGTTTGCCTTTCAGTTCTACCAGGGTTTTTTTGTACAGGAGGTATGGAATGAGTACAAGAAATTAGAATGAAAAAACTTTTACTGGAAAATCAATAGTATTATCAAGGGTTAACAACTTTGTATTACTTCAATGCTAAAATAAAATGTGTCCTTTTCTAGGAGATAGCCAAATAATCCTGATGTCTTCTGCTTCATCTTCAGGATCAGGTGGATATTCCTGTACACCAAAGGGAGGAAAAAAAATCCCAGACATGAGTATAACTTGCTTTAGGGACACCTTTACATTTCTGCCAAATCAATACTCTCCCTGAAATATTTATTAATTGTCTAATGACTTTCCTAGCACTTTTTTATTTCATTGTGACCTTTAGTAGGCTTGGCATGGTCACATGAAGTAAATAGCATTTCACTCTCAGATTACATTTATTTCAGTAGTCAATTGCTCTTCAGCATTGAGGAAGAATGCCATGAATGCCAAGGTGTGGAGCCAAGGGATTGCCTCAACTACAACCCACCCCTATCCATACAAAAAGACAGGATTTCAGTGCCTGTACGTGGACCTGCCTCTCCTGAAAGCAGCCAACCCATTGTTTCCATTTTCTCATGCTACAATTTGCACATGAGGTAAGAACACTGAAGTGACAGAGGGCTTTAATCTCAGACTGTCCATGTCTCTGCTGGCAGCTGGCAGCTGACAAATTCTTGCAAACTCATTACCTCTCCCACAGCAGGAACTGAAGGTGATCCCTGACAATGCATTTGGGCAATTCTACTGCACTGGCAGGCAGCAGGGATTTGGTAGTGGATATCTTTAGTATTCTACACAGACTCAATGGAACTAACCCTGAACTTAGAACAAAAGAACACCCCAAAGTCAGTTTACCTTCTTTTTTTGTCCTTTTGCTTCTTTAGGTCAGTCCAGTAAGTGGCGATGAATCTCTTCATCATGACTCTTTTTACCACCAGCTCTTTGTTCCCATGCAATTTTCTGTACTTTTTTGCTTATCTTTTGTAAAGGATTGATACACGGACTGCAACATATTAAAACAGCTGAAACTGGTTGATTTCCAAAGTAGGAATGGTCACCTAGAAGGTCACCTAGACTTCAGCCATGAAATCCTAGCTCCAGTGAAAAAATTCAAAAAGCTATAGTTGATTTCAGGGGCCATCATAAGCTTCATCACCAGAAGAAAGATTAAGGTGAGGAGAAACATTTCAAAGCTTTTCCCATTTCTTACATTTTCTTCATGAATTTCACCTTTTGATTCATACAGAATCACAGAATCATCCAGCATAGAAAATGCCTTTAAGATCATCAATCCCAGCCATTCACCCAGCACTGCCCAGTCCCCACAAGGCACACACAGGCCTGGGACACCCCTCTCTGCCCAGCTCTTCCTGAGAGAGGAATTCCTGCACAGGGCTGCTTGTCTCATCCCCAGCAGGCAAGGATGGGGAGACAATGCAACCACGACCAGAAATTTCCCCAGTAACAAATCAACAAAATCCTGTTGGCTTCTTACCACACCTGTACTAGGGATTGGGCAGGAATGAAGACCTTTCTATTAAATTTTTAAAATCTAGAGAGTATTATTCAAAAGTAGTGCTATTTAAGTGCACCTGCATTTTTCTAACCTTTAGTGTTTTAACCTACCTGTCCTTGCATGTGGTTCTCAAGGAAGACTAACAAAAGTGAGAGGAGTAAGATAGGCTGGCACAGTTATGGACATAGCAAAGCCATCAGAGCACAGCTCTAGACAGCAGATACTGTGCTGATAGCACACAAGGGAAATTGCCAATTGGCAGGGAACAGATGTGTAGATTCTGCTTCCTGCATGAAAAACACCATTGGAAGGAGGCAAACACACAGTTTGTCCATGGGGATGTGGAAAGTAACAAAGCCTCACTGGCTTGGGAAATTAGATCAACTGGAATTGATCAAGTGTGGCAAGGAGAGGAGTACTCAGCTCCCTCTATCAATTTTCACAGGAATTTCATGTTCCTACATTTCCTTTGTCTGGCCATGGTATAGAAACCTTGCAATTTGCTCTAGAAGAGGCACAGTGGAGTTAAACAATTATACCAAATTTCATCAGCAAAAGTACTTTTATTTTTTTAATAACTCTAGAGAACAATTTTTACTTTTGTGCACACCAGTTGCAGTACAGATTTGGCATTGTGCATAGGACTCTCTCAACAATGACTGTATAATGTTGAAAACAAAAGAATTTCTATCCAGAGAGGTTTTTGGCTTATTAAAAGAATGTTTCTCAAAGCTCTATCAACTGTCTCAAAAACTGATAAAACTCAAAGTTACAGTGTGATAGGATTGCACTCCTCCCCGAAGTTAAGTATATGATGTTGGAAATTTAAACCATTTAGCATCTGGTTAGTTACTGCATTAAAAAACAAAGCAAAAAACCAAGTCAGCAGAAGAGCAAAATTCCTAGTTTCACTGGCTATGAAAAGACACAGAAATGATCATTTAAACATTAATGTGAATTCTCCCAAAATGAACACATATTAATTCATTTTCCAGAAAATTTATGATAATTTCATGTTGATTCTTTGCCTCCTGCTTTCAGAGTCACTGATGACTCAGTGCAGCTATCTGTATGCTGAGCATCAGCTGTTGAGCACAGTGTAAGATGTAATGTGGAGATTTTCACAGCAGGTTTTGTCAAAATGTGGAACTCCACAGCAAACAGCCATCTGCCAAGCAGCCTCATTAGTAAAGTCTATGTGTGTGTGTATACATGCACGTACATGATCCCACACAGACTACTATATCTTAGAAGAGAAAAAGTTTAACACTTGGAGGAAAAAATCTTCACTAAAAAGACAATTCTGTCATATTAACCAAGTTGTAGCACCAGCCATTCAATATGAGCTACTACCTAAGCAGAATAAAGCATAGTTATGTTGATTCATTCCATCAGTTTAATGACCTTGATGTTGTGGAATTTACATTTTCCCTGGGTCCTGAGAACACATACACATGCTGAAACACTTCACAGTATCAGCCACTAAACTGCTTGCATAGAACTTGCAGGCTGTTAAGTGCCCTATACATTAAAAACCCCACTCTGCATGTTAGTAACAAAAGAGATAATTAATTCCCAACTCAAAGCCCCTCTCTCTTACTCTACTCAGGCCTCATACTTTGTTCTTCCCTTCCCTGTCTTACTGCATAACTCCAGGTCTGTCCTGGAGGGAGTCTGCTTTTGTGTTTTACATGCAAATTCCCAAGTAAGTGAAGTAAGATTAAGTCCAAGTCTTTTATATCCCGGTCTTTAGGAAGAGTACTGGGGCATTAAACAACCTTTTTTTCTTCAAGCCAAATTGACTCTCTGTTTTATGTAGCTTCAAAATAGAAGGACTCATCTTTTATGTTTGAACATTAGTTTCTTGCCCTTTTTTTCTCCAATCTTTTCTCCCCTCACCTAGTTAAAAGATGTCAGTTCTCCATATTTTCATCATTTAGAAACAGTAATTCATAAATTTGGTCTTGTCATGCTCTAACACTTACCTTCTCTGCAAAAAGGCACAGCAACAGAATGGTAGAAATCCCAGAATCAAAAATCCTCCTCCGGTAATCAAAACCACTCGAATGGCCAGCTGCACATCTGTAGAGCCAGCAGAAGTTTGCATTAATTCTGATTAATTTGCCTGAGTTCTGAACAATTCTGATACAGACACTGAGGCTCAGGTGGCAGAGTCCACCTCTAAGACATCTTTGCTGCCATGAAGTCACAGCCTTGCTGCCACTTAGCTCAGACAGATGCTCCATCAGCAGAGCTCTGACTGTACTCACACCTAAAGACTCTAGAAAATGCCAAGGAAAACTGCCATCTCTCAGATGAATATAGACTCACTGATCACAAGGGTCTTTTCTAACCTAAAGGATTCTTTGATTCAGCAGCACAATGGCAAAAAAGTGTTAGGAATGAGCTCAGATGAGAAAGAACTGGTTTCAAATTTCACTTCAGTTCCAAAAGCACAAGTGTTTGTTTAGTTTCAGAGGCAACCAGGGTTTGGGTGAGCACAGGGAATGTGGCTCAGGTGAGTGGGGGAAATAAATAGTTTAAAAAGCCAATCAAAGTCCCTTAAAAGCTGCTTTAAGAATGGAGACAAACTCTTGCAAACGAATTCTATTAATCGACTTCAGTTCATAACTTTTGTAGCATTTTCTTAAGGCTTCATTTAATTCCCAGTGAAACTCAAGACAAACTTCCCAACAGGAAGAACCCTTCAGTATGCAGCCTGTGACCAGCTGACAAACACAACTGCCATGAGTCTAATATCTGCTAAGTGCTTCTATTTTGTCAACAGATTGCTACAAGGCAAACAGTAAGTGTTTGCATTTTCTTTGGACATATGCTGTACATCCAGGAGCATTCAAGGAGCTCATTAATCTATGAACAAATAATTCTGTATAACAGTCAGCCCTTGATATTGATGTTCAAACAATAAAAGCCTAACTGGAATGAGGAATCAAGCAGTCACAGCTGAATAAGCATATTTAATTTTAAAATTTGCTTCAGTATGTATCCTAAAAATGAGCAGAGGAGCTATGATTTTCACTGTACAGCCTTTCTTCTTGCTGTAGTGAAATGGTTTTTACACAAAATATAAAGGCCCAAGCTGGGACTGAATATTATTAAAACCTTTAATTTCTGTCATATGCCCCTAAATAACAAACAGATTCTGATGGTATCACACTGGATAAAACTTTCTTCAATCAAAGATTATCTAGCTGGTAGTAATTACAGCTGCCCAGCACTGGAATGTGGAGCTGCTCAAGCACAAGAAAAAATTCAAAGTCTTATGCTGACCTCAGCTTGCTCTTGAAGAAGCACAAACAAGAGAAAGTGAATTCATGTTAGCTCACAAACACGCTTGGGGTTTCATATCTGTGTTAAGTCAGCTCATCCTAAAAACTGGGATATCACCTCTGAAATCAATGGAGGTATACTGAATTATACCAGGAAGAACTAAATCATTATGTTCTAGATTCTAGATTATGGTTTCCTTCTACTAACTTATTATCCATGTTTGACAAGATTGCTTTTGTCTGAAAACTTTTTCTGCATTGTTGGTTGTTTGTCCTTGGACAAATTAAAAATTTGACTGGACACAGCCCCTGGGAAACCCATTGTTGCTAATGCTGGTAGAACAGGGAGGATTAATTATATGGTTGTGAGAGGTCCCTTCCACACCCAATAATTCTGTCTATAATGAAACACCTCTAAATTATTTGCTTTTTTCAGTTTTTAAAGTAACCTCCATGAAAAGCAACAACTGTTTCTAGAAAGCTCTACAAACAGGAAAAATTTATGATAAAAATTAAGATTTGATAGAATCCTTTCAGTAGAGCAAAGACAACCATGGAGTTATAAACAAAGATAGGATCTACCAAACAAGTTTTTTGCATTCACAGGAGAAAAAAAATCATGCCCATCAAGTTGATGCTCAAAGGAAAAAAAGGAGTTAAAATGTAAAGTTAGGGCTGAAATTTGGTAACACAGAACCACTGATATTTTGGTTTTAAGAGACTTCTGCACATCACATAGATGAATTTTCCTCTTGAAGCAAGGCTACTACCAATATGAGATCAAGTGAGTTGTGTCCTGTTATATCCAAGTCTAGAAAACCTCCAGGGTTGGGGACTCCATCTGCTTCCTGATTAACTTTTTCCCCCCTAATGTCTGAGCTAAATTTCTTAAGCATCAGTTGTTGCAATTCCCACTTGTTAAATCATCTGATTCTTCCAGGAAGAATTTGTCACTCTCATTTTAGTAACTTCCCTTCTAAACTGGCTTCAGCAGCTTTTAAACAATCAGTTAGCCTCCTCTTCACCATGCAAAATATATCCACTTCCTTCATTTTTCTACACTGCACTTTCATGGAGTCACTACTGGGGATTAACCCCCACTTTCAACAAACAAAGCCTTTAGCTCATTCTTTGTAATGACATATGTGACTATACTTATTTGTATGGCACTAGTTCTTTGCTTCTGCTGGGCTTGACAGTATCCAGAAAATTTTCTATTAATTAATTGCTTCCTTTATTAGTATGGATGAAGAAATACATGCAAGTTTACAGTTAGTTTAAAGAGAGGGGTGTCCTGGAAAGCTGAAGGTGCAAACAGCAACGAGAGCTGTATTGTGTGACCAGGAGCAGGGTTTGCTCTGAGCCCAGAGCAGCACACTCACCATCTCTCACTGGCATGTAGCACTGCTCCTCCTGGCCAATTTTGAAAGGACAGCAGTGAATTTTTGAGCATTCAGACATGTTCAGGCCTTCTACAGGACAAGGAGTTAGGAGTCGCTCGCTGCTGAGGCGGCAAGCTTTAAAAAGAAAAAAAAAAACCAACATTGGGTAAGATGCCTATCCTGGGAGCAATGTGAAACAGAAGGAAGTCATCACTTTGGTGTCTCTAGCATGTTTTGATTAATTAAATCTGCCAGAAAGCAATATTATTTACGTTCATGTATGTTCTTTCCCAAAACCTACCCAATTTTTATATTGAAATTAACAGAAAAGCTAAATCTTGTCATAGAAAATCTTCTGTAATTTGCTTTGTTTCTGTAAGGATCTATTACAAAGCTGAATCTAAACAACATTGTGACAGTTTTTTGTACTTAGTTTCGTAAAGTAAGTGAAAAAGACAAACTAAATTTTCTGACTGCTCTGTTTCTAATTAAAAAACATCAGAAATTTAAGGCTTTTCTTTTTTTTTTTTTTTTGAAGGACTATATTGCAACCAACCATCTCTGTTTGGCACTTACTATTTGTTTCTGCAAGCAGCTGAAAATCAGCTGCTAGGAAAAACCCCCCACGACGTCCAATACAGTTAATGAACAACACATTTAAGCAGTTTTTGAGATTTCCTATTTAATAGCAGATTTATTGATAATCATGAGATACTCTGTGGGAATGGTTTAAATATGTAAGATGGTTATAAATAGTAGACGTCTCTGTATATTTAATTCCTATAAAACATCATATCTCATCCCTTATGTTACACAGCAGCTGCAAAGCATCACTTGGTTCCAACAACTCCCCCAGGACTGGCTCTACAGTCAGTCTCACATTTATCAGAGACATTATTGGTAGCCAAATTCAGTTTATTAAAGGGGGATCAGGATCTTCATCAGTCCTCTGTGTTTACTTTGGGACACATGTGAGCAATAGTGGTGGAGGCACACTGATATTAATGCAGAGACATATCAAGTGAGAAGTAGCATTTCTCCTTCTCCTTCCTGGTGGTCTATGACCTGGTTATGGAACCAGGCTGGCAGTTTTTATATATATAAAAATCTTTTTTGTACTCATATTATTTTGCTTTTTGATATTAGCAAGTTAGTATTGTGATTTCCATCTCAATAATTTTATGAATTAATATAGTTCTTGTACATTTACTTCAGCAGTCCAAAGGTGAGTGCATCAGTCTAATCTAACAGGCCTGAAGCCTTCCTTAGCTAGAAGTGGGAGAGACACCAATGTGGGACAAAATCCTTCTCTCATTTAGGCTGTGCCAAATTCTCTTTTCTCTCTATGTGTATGTGGGAAGACTGGAAAACTGGTCCAGATGAGATACAACAAAGCTAGGCATGGTGGATCCTGTGCCAAACTTTCAGCATAATTTCAGCATTTCCAGCAGTCACATCACTGGTGATGCAGGGTTTTGCAGGAAGGTAGCAATACAAACAAATTGTCCCAAAGAGGCACTTAGCAATCCTATTTTCAAGAGCTCTAGTGAGTTTTACAGTTTTAGACCGAGGGTTTTAAACACATGAACTGCTGACAGGTAGGGGAGGGAGGGTGCACTGGAAGTGAGGCAGAATGAGAAGGAAGAGAGAAACAATGCTGCAGGGTGAAGAGACACTTACTCATTGGTCTGAAGAAGCTTAAGAAAGACACAAATACACCTTTCATTGTCATGTTAGGTTTGCTGGGTGCTTCTACACTCTGCTCTGAACCAGGCTGAATCGGTGCTGCAAGAACTGAAAGTTCACAATGATTAGCTCATTACCATCAAAACTATTCGTAATTAATTAAAGCAATGACATTTTCATACTGATTATCACTCATTAGGAAGGTATTTACAGTCATCAGGAACTGTGTCTACTGATGGCTAGCAAGGTTAAGCACAGATGTCTTTCTGTTGTATTCACTTATATTGCTTTAAATTGCTTCATGAACCACAATGAGTAAAGAACTAAAGCTGTAAAATTTAAATTAAAGAATGCATTCAGGTGGAAATTGTCAAGGATAAAAAGCCCTGCTGCTCACCTGTGAGGTGCAGGTTACATGAACATGCTTTGCTGCATGTATAGTTCTATTTCTCCTGTGCACACAAGCAGAACTTTCAGCTTTTTAGATAAAGATCAGACCCCAGTTAAAACACAGAAACAGGTGAAAGGCACCTTTATCAGACACAACCAAACATGTATCTATGCCAGCTTCTTATTTCAGACAGTGACCTGCTGCAGCTGCATAGTAAAGAGCAAAACATCCCTAAATATAGACTGCAGTGTTTACACAAAAGCTACTGATTTCTTACTCTGGGACTTCTCAATCACCTTTCATTTTCACTGTTCTAAATAAAAATTGGATCAGTAAACCTTGCTGCCTCCCTACATCTCTTTTTCATTACACCAAAAGTGCAAATCACAGTAAGACTCCTCTGGCAATCAACCACTCCCCAATGAGGGGGAAAAAAGAGACCCAGTATTCCCACCTGCTTGCCTTTTTTCTCTCCATGAGAGAAACTTACACCATCACCACTTTAATAGCTTTCAGTGATGGAGTTTCCTGAAAGCCATTTCATGGTGTTAGAGCCCTTGTGACAGAAGTGAGATCACAGCCTAACCAAATACTAAGGTATTGAACAACTTCAGTCTTTTGGATAATTCTTCAGCTAACAGCATTGGGAGCATAAATTAGGGAATTAGGAAATTACATGTCCTGGGGCACAACTTGCCTCTTCTGTGCCATACAAAACTCCCTTGTGAAAAAAAAAAGGAATGGAGTAGAGAGAATTGAAGGTACTGTCAAAACAGGTAATCTGAAATTATCCTGTACCAGAAATGTGGCCACCAAAGCTCACACTGACAGTTATGTCATGGGGTCCCCCTCCCTGCTAGTAAACAAGAGAGAACAGAAAATTTTAAAGACTTTATAATGATTTCATGGGAAGTTCTTGAGATTAGGTTTCCAACATTCAGTTTGGTAAGAATTATCTGAAAACCGTGGCTACCCTACACATTACTCCCTCATGAGAGGGTTGATAGAGACACATGCCATTTACATAGGTTCAATGGCCATTGCTGTACTTACACATTTATATCTATGTGAGCTCACACCCACTCTGGAAGCCTTTTACAATGACACAGCAAATACCAGCCTTTCATCAAGAGCTGGAAAGGCTCTGAGGTCTGGCTTCTCAATGCATTAAGGATCAAACTAAAAGATGGATCCTTTATACATGCCAGACGACCAAACTTCACTTCTGTTAGTGCAAGTAATCAGATAAAAACCTTTCTAATTACTTTAAGTCATCTGCTGTAATAAGCAAATACATAAATTCTCAGCAGACTATAAGAACACCTTTAACAGTATGCTGGGAAAAAAGTCTAAGTGGGGGAAAAACAGAAGAATCTATAATTGAGGGGAAAAAAAATCTATGATCAACTGTGAAATAAAAGCACGTTGCACTGACAGGGATGAAACCAGCAGCATGTATTTCTTGTACAGATGCATAGAGGGAAATGGGAACTATAGTTACAGGAAAAAATATATTTTGCTCTATTTAAGTCTCAGAATGGATCAAGCCAATCTGAAGCAATTGCTTGTAATATTTCTTAGTATTTTCCAATCATTGCCAAGACAAGAAAACCTGCTTGCTAGTAAAAGTACTTGATGCTTTGAGAATGTTTTTGTCCTTGCAATACTCACGTGAGTGGATACTACAAAGCAGCAGCAGGACCATCAAGACCCACACTCGATGGGTGCCCAAGGGCAGCATTACTGCAATGAAACCAAGAGCAGTAATAGGTATAGGGCCCTGCATAAAACAAATTATTGATGCTAACTTCATATTTATGGATTAGAGCAAACCTGACAGCTGATTGCTGCACAGAGCAGGACTGCCTTTTTGCAAGACACAGGCCAAAACCCATTGAAAAGATATGTGTATATATTGGCAATAAATGATTTTGAAGAAATTACTCATTTAAAGGAAGTTGAAAGGAAGTCCTCTTGTTGACAGAGATTAGCCAAAAAATTATCTTTCTGAAGTATCCCAGAGCTGGACACCTGGCACTTAAAAAGATAATTTTTAGCTAAAAATTTTAATCTGAGTTCAATGAGTGAAGAATGAGTAAATTTTGAAAGCTTAAAACTGAATTCTAGTTCAGCTCTTTGAATTCTTCACTCTTCACAACTGGAGCACAGGAAGAGCTTTGGATAGTGTTTTTAAAAGATGGTTCAAAATGCTATTATGGACAAAAATACTTTTAGAAATCCCTGTGTGATTCGTAGTAATTTAACAGCAAGTTTAAGCTGGGTTTTGTACCTGCAAAAAGCTCCTGATGACTGCTTTGACAGATGCTGTATTTCACTTTGCCTGCCCCTCCTGTTTTACCCTAAAAAAGGCTTTTTTTCAATTATTACCACTTAGTTCTAAAGACAGCTTAAACCTAGAGACAATTTGTTAGTACTGGGGAGGGGAGAACCTCATTTTCTGAAGTGCTGCACAGGGAAAAGACTGCCTGCATTTCACGTGGATATTGCCCTTGGAAGGGTCAGCTCTTTCTGCACTCCTGCTCAGTGAGGAAAGCTTCCCTGCACTTGGAAGTGTCTGTGCTATAGAGGAATATACAAACATGTTCTATCCCATGGAGAAACTACTTTGGTAATGTGAAATTATTTCTTAAGAGGACAGGAATAATGAGTAAGTTTTCCAAGATACTTATTACAATTTAATACCATTCATGACAAATTGGGAAAACAAGGGAGAAGGAAAACAAGACAAAGAGAAAATTCTTATTCTTGCCATTACTTACTTCTTTTGCTGTCTCCTCCAGTCCTACTAGAGCAGGGCATGAGCAGCTCCCCAGGGTGCAGCAACCACAGACTGGCCCCAACAACCGTGGAACCAAAGCATGTCACAGTCACCACCCCCAGTTCAGGTGCACAGAACAGGATGGAGCAACAGAGGGGACAGAAAAAGCCCAGTGTGTTTTGGGAGAAATTGGCCCCTGCTGAGACTGTTGGAAAGCCTCTCAAGTCTTCTAATTCACCAAGTGAAAAACAAGTTCATACTCTTACCAGTCACACTCCAGTGTACAATACAGAAACATCACCTAATTGAGCAGACCAGGTAATAGGTAAGAGATCAATACACACTCCTCTCAAATCAAAAAGTTCAGTCAGAATGCTTAAATTAGAGCTTCTCACTAACCCATGAAAGGTGAATTAATTAGGTATTGCTTCACCAAATATTTGCACACTTAAAGCACAAATCTGACATGCATCTTTCTTAGACTTGGAAAGCCAGTCGTATCCTGGGCTGCATCAAAGGGAACATGGCCAGCAGGTCAAGGGAAGTGATTCTGCCCCTCTACTCCACTCTCTTGAGACCCCACCTGGTGTACTGCAACCAGCTCTGGAGATCTGGACTGATTTCAGCTGGGATAGAGTTAAATTTTCTTCTTTGTAGCTGGCATAGTGCTGTGCCTTGGATTTAGGATGAGACTAATGCTGATAACACACTGATATTTAGTTGTTGCTAAGCAGTTCTTGCTCTCAATCAAGGACTTTTGAGTTCCCCTGCTCTGGCAGGTGCACCAGAAACTAAGAGGGAGCATGGCCAGGACAGCTGACCTGGCCTGGCCAAAGGGATATTCCCCACCATAGCACATCACACAGTATATTAACTGCAGGAGCTGGCACAGAGATGGCAAACACTGCCCAGGGATGGGCTGGGCATTGGTCAGTGTATTGAGCAATTGTATTGTGCAGCTCTTGCTCCTCTTGGATTTCATCTCTCTCACTCCTTTTCATCACAGTTATTAAAACTGTATTCTACTATCTTTCAATTATTAAACTATTCTTGTATCAACCCATGATTTTTCACTTTTGTTTCCCTCCATTGGGAGGGGGGAGAAGGAAGAGGACACTGGCTGAGAGCAGCAACCTGGTGTTGCTGGCTGGAGTTAAATCACAAGCTCCCCCCGTATGAAGGACATGGACCTTTTCAAGCTTGTCCAGAGGGTCATGAAGGTGACCAGAGGCCTGGAACAGCCTTGCTCCGAGGACAAGCTGAGAGACCTGGGGTGCTTCATCCTGGAGAAGGCTCTGGGGACACATCAGGGCCCCTCCCAGTACCTAAAGGGACTACATGAGAAAGATGGGGAAGACTTTCTTAGCAGGGCCTGTGCAATAGGACAAAGAGTAACAGTTTTAACAAAAAGGTGTTCAAATTAGACAAGATATAAAGTTGAAGTTTTTTTTACAATGAGGGTGGTGAGGCCCTGGCACAGGTTGCCCAGAGAAGCTGTGCCTGGAGGCATTCCATGCCAGGCTGGACGGAGCTCTGGGCACCTTGGTCCACAGGAAGGTGTTCCTGCCCAAGGCAGAGGCTGGAACTAGATGATCTTTAAGGTCCCTTCCAAACTATTCTAGGATTCTACTACTTCAATTTCTTTTATTAAGGAAAGGCTCTGAATAGACTGGGAGTAGTTTTTTTAAAATATACAGAAGCCTAAAGTAAATGCAGATGCGTCAAATCAGCAGTTCCCTTAACAGATGAGCTGCCTAAAGCAGTTGCAGTTTGCTACAACACCCATCTGAACTGATAAGTGACCCTGAAAAAACTTATATATTCACTTTTTTTTTTCCTCATTTCAGCTAATTGCAAAATGAGTTTGAAGGGTGAGTCTCTTTAACCTCATTTGTATGCAGCACTAGCTTGCTAAAATAAGCAACAATACTCAGTATCCTGTTTCATTGTTTCACTCTACACCCAGACTAGACTCAGCCACTCTTAGCAGCTCCAATAAGGTGATACTTGGAAATGTTTAAACCCCAGGACTTCCTTTCCTGAAACATATGATTTACATGAAGGTGAGATCTTCCACACTGATTTACCTCATGGAACACTCCAGACAATGTGATGCATTTCTGACATGGGACTTTTCAGACTGCTAAGAATCACAAAAAATTGTGCGACCCCCCCTCCCCCCCCATTTTAAATAGAACAATTTATTTTACTACATTTAGGAGTGTTGATTTTCCTTGCTGTAGCTGAAGTCTACACCTGAGACTCAGCCTGAGTGCACCAGGCAAAGAAGCACATCCAAATCCCAAACCATGCCTAATATTTGTTCTAACAATTCTGCAACAGTCAAGTTCTTAGCATTTATAGACTACATCCATGTGATCATTTTTCACTTTTAATTAACTGCTTTTATTGGAAACCAGTTTCCCAAATGCAGTGCAAAACCATAAGCAAACATATTCTCCTACTGAAGTTTCAGTAGATACACAAAATTACCTATCATTGTTGCTCTTTCTTATAGTCCAATTCCATACAGTACTCAAAACACACAAAAATTACTGCTTTAAAGTATATTGTAAAGTAATTTTTAAACAATGTAAAAAAAAGCATTATGGCAAACTGACTCATCTGGGTTTAACAGCAATTATTTCTATCAAACTGTTTGAGATGAATGACCTTCATAACTGTGAAAGCACAAGTGACAGATGTGCGATGCATTTTAAAAAATTGTTTGTAGAAAACCAGATTCATCCCCTGATGCAGGCAGAAGATCCACAGTCCTCTGACAAAAAACTCATTCTACCAGAGTAAAGAGCTGTTTCTGCAAATCACAGCATAAAAATATGTGAAACTCACATTGTGCTTAAGTCTAATGAACTTCTGGCAAGGAGAACCTTGTGATCAAAGTGGAATCTATTCAGAACATTAAGCTTAGGAGGTCTAACCTCATTTTTCCTAACATAGATTAAGCTGCCATAATACCTTAACAGTGAAAACACCCCCAGTCACCCCAATTTTCATGGGTGTGAATGTCTGGAAAAGATTCTTTGACTGGCATCTTTTAGGATGAAAACCTGTTAAGCTCAAGTGAATGATGAATAAGCTTAGTACACACTACTGTGGAAAGAACAAGCTCAGCCTTGTCACCTCTTAAAAAATTCTTGTAAGCAGCCACCAGAACCAGCAACGTATCTCCCTCACCCCTTAAAACAGGTATTTCACTGCAAGTCTTGCTGCTTCTGGAAACAGACAAAGCCTTTAACAATACACAGAATAAAAACATTTGACACCTATCTTCTCTTGTAGATTAGCAGAGAATTTAGCAGAATTGTACAGCAGGACTCCTGAAATGACAGGAATACTCACTGGAAGCTAAAGTTTTCCCTTTTGATATTCAGTATTGAAGGGTTTTGCAGGGAAACATACTGCAGTTCAGGAAAATAAGCTGCCTTTCACACTAAGTGCTTATAGGAAGAAGCAGGGTCTAGACTCAGTCCCATACTCAAAGCACTTAATGTCCTTCCTGGACATGGTACACAGCATTTGATATAAGAGACAAAGAAGGGCTGAAAAAGCTCATCAGTAACTGATTCAAATAACTTCTGTATTTACGAAACTAAACCTAGTATCTTCTTGAACTCATGAGTGCTCATAAAGAGATTTTCATCTGCTTAAAAAAAGCTGAATAAAGAGATTGTTTTTTCTTGACAAAGTTTTAATAGCAACTCTGAAAATCTTTACTCCCCACCCATCATTAACAAAAATTCATTCAGTAAACAACAAACACAAACTTTCTATTTTTTTAAGCATTTGTTAATTCATATGCTTTGAGTTTAACCTTACTGAATTTAGACTTTGGCATGATTCACAAATACCTCTCACTCTTTCAAAGAACTTTATTTTAAAAATAATTTTAATTCATTAGACCATACTTTATAATAGTTACCAATAGGACGGACCTGAACTCAAGCATCAGACATTTGTTGCACTTTCAAGTTTTGTAACAACATGACTTTTCAAAATAAAAGTGTACATTTAGATTCACAGGTTATTTTGTTGAAATTTAATAACATTTAAAATCACTGGAATATGAACTGAAAGGGATATGTGCTAAGTACACAAATACTGAAAAAGGTCATAATCCCAAAACCCACGTGGAAATGGAATGCAGCCAATTAGACTGTGGTTTAGGAATTTCACATTTACCTGGGTTAGCACCTTAGTGAACTCAACCACTGAATGTGAGAAATGAGTGCATGAAGTGTGACCACTCAACAGGTACTGTACCATTCCATGAGGAGACTGTGTCTTCTTGAGCATTTTGTGCCATATTTTTGAAACAGGTAATATTTGAGACTTTTCTAAAATGTGTAAATAAACAATGGCTACAGTTAAAGTCTAAACAAAGAAATACTTTTTGTCAGTTGAAATTTTTTAAAGCAATCATTCATAAGGATTGCATCAACATCAGTTAGCAGAGGAAGATCAAACTTTATTGAAACTGCTTGCATACAAAATATATTGCACTATAACCAAACAAATGTCAACATAAAATCCAATCTGTTGTAGCTAATATGTACAGAGAATATTGCCCAAGAGCAGTTACATTACAAGGTCAGTCTACCTTGGTTAATTATCTACAGTATTTTAAACCAAACAGCTTACAGATGATGTGTGCAAGGTACCAATTTCTGTTTTCAAATACTATACATTCCCAAAATAAATAACTAGAAATCAACATTAATGTTTGGCAATACTTTTTAAGACATTTTTATATTTGTTAAATCATGTGCAGTTCGTTGCCAGTTTTAGTATGCTCACCTGTATGCAAGGAAAAAAAAGAATGAAGAAAGCAAAGAAACAGAACTCACAAAATACATCAGAGGCAAGGTCAAGTTTGTACAATTCTGTACATAAACAGTGGCTCTCCTTCTGGAGTAATCTGAACAAAAATGGACTAAAATGAAGGTCCTTATGCAGTTGTGCCCAGTAAGTTTAACGTGTGATCAGAAATGAAAGAAAGCACAGCTCCTCCTACCACTTCCCACCCTTCCCTGGTGTACAGCTGTACTTTGGATCAAATTCTGTGACACCTTCATATTGGCTGGTAACTAGGACCCTGCAGCTCAAAATATGAAGAACTTTTATTTTACCTTCACTATTTCAACTACTGTATCTGTAGTTGCCAGGACATGACATGTGGTGACTTTCTTCTTATCTCTCCTGAAATAGCCCCCAAATTAAAATAAGCAATTCAAAAATTCTGGGAGGATGAAAACCATCAATGCTTTAGGCTGGTCATCTGGCCAAACAGCAGGCACCCATTACTAGCTTGTGAACATGTTACACTTGTTCCCTCAGTAACAATGAGTTTTTTAGTTTTCCACAATGGAAAGATTTTTTTTTTTAGTTTTATTTTTTTAAAAAAAAAGCTTCTGTACTGCCTACAAAGAAAAAAATTACACCCCTTTTTCAATAACACTATTTGCCAAATCTTCAGTGCAAAATAAATTTCCTATTCTTATAACTGCCTAACTGAATGTTTATGTAAGGAAAAAATTATGGAAAGCATGCACTTGTCTATAAAGTACTAACGTCTGACAAGGATTGCTACATATATTTTACATTTAGTGTTACCAACTCATCTTCCCTGATTTCTGCATCCAAATATAATATTCCTACCTGCCAAGATATAAAAAAGGCACAGATCATACAACTTTTTTGCTAATGAAAATGACAATTGTTACATCACACAGATTTCAGGGTCCACCAAAATATTGAAAAAGGTGGACCAGAATGTGAACTGACACAGGACATAAAACGACATAGCATTTCATGAAGAACTGGTAAGTTAGATTGAAAACAGAAGCCAATTTGATTACTGCAAACACTATTTATTCTGAAAATTGAAATTGAGCAGTGAATTTGACCCGATGTGTTAAAATGGTACAACTGAACAGAAAGTTTACCAATGCACAGCTCAGTATTTTTAAAACAAACAAAAAAGAATCTTTCATTGTTTGAACTGCAATATGTACTTGGAAGCGATTTTCAGAAGTTCAGGTATTTTTATGCAAATATTTGAATAACTTCTTATTCTGAAAACAACTGCATACTGTTGATGTTAAAAAAGGCTAACAGAGAACATATGTTCATTTCATGCCCTGCGCCATCTTGCCTACTATTTGTCTTTGGCCTAACAAGTTTCTCTAACATGGAATAGGAATTACTGAAACAGTATAGGAAATATGACTTCAGAGTTATGCAGTTTAGGGGACTCCGTTCACCAGCGGCTGTTGGGCGTCCCCGCTGTCCGTCTTCTCCTTCTTCGGGTTCCGCTCCTTGCCCGTGCGCAGCCGGCTGCCTTCGCTCGAGGTATTCTGTAATGTTTTAGTGTGGACACTCCTTTCATTATTGCAGTCAATTCTGATCTGGAACAACTCAGAGTTATATAAAGAATTCTCCTCCTTTCCTCCACCCCTGGGTGCTCTCTACCTTGGCAGTCTGGGAGCAGCAAATAGTGCCAGCCCCTCATGGCTTTGTTAAATGTATCCAGCTGCAGGGGAGGGTGTAAATTATTTTCTGTTCAAAAATGCCACATACCTGTGAGCCAAAAAATCCTCTGCTATCTACCTAGCCTTTGCATCTAAGAGAAAAATTTCCAGTTTTTTTATGCACAAAATAATTAACATCAGATGGATCTCTGAAACATTATTTCAACTTCTAGTAATTCGACTTCCTACTCTTTGTATGCAAAAAGCCCCCAAAAGACATAGTGTCATTTCATGGCAGCTTTTCTGAATCTAAAAAAATCTACTCAGACCTTTTTTGAATCTGAAAGAAGAAGATCCATTTAATACACCCAAAAAACTTCTGCAGCCTTTTTAAGTGGTCATAAAAAATTTCATAAGAGCATGTTGAAAGCAAATTTTTATGCTTGCAAAGGGGGCAAATGCTTATTCCTTGATACATAACAGGAAATTTTTACAACTTTTGTTTTTTTGTAATGTGTCACTGCATCTAAATCTTGGAGCAACAAATAAAACCCCTCATGATTTAAGTGCCGTATGTTTTTTTTTTCTTATCACCACCATTTCCTCACTGCTACTTCACTCTCTGTAAGGCAATTACTAATTAATTATAAAACTCACACACTCATTATTTATTGTTTGTTTTGCCAAGTTAATTATTTGCATTTCAGATGTCTATTCAATTACTACACCTTTAAGTTCAGCACTCTCATTTCAAAAACTAAGGATCTGGTCATTTGTTCTGTTTTGTCCCAGGTTTTCTAAAAACCAAGCCAAGAATCATCTTTATGTCCCATTGGAACCCTGACTCCTGGTAACACCAGGCAGAGGCAGCAGCTTGCAGCTGCTCTTTGTTTCTTCCTGCCAACTTAACTCATGATGCAGTAAGAGATGGTAGAAGGTTTGCAAGCCACCATTTACAGCAAGGACAGCTTCCATGTGGGGAAAATTAACATATATACATAAAGTATCAGCTTGATAACTTCATGAAACAAAAATTTTGAAAAAAATGTAGAGATATCTTTATAAAAGCTTAAAAATATTTAAGGTTACAAGACATTTCAAATCTGTTACTTGAAAAGTTTCTTGATGTGAATTTGTAACTTACTTTCTAGACTGAATGGCCTTCAACTGCAAATGTTTCATTTAGTAGTGAATGTAGTTTCTGAAGTTAAATCTTTCTTACTCTTGAGGATTCTGGCTACAACACACTCTATATAGTGTTAAAGATTTTCTTCCCTCAGGTACATAGAAGATAGACAACAACACACAACACAGCAAGAAATAAAAGCCGAAACCAAAGCAACTAGTAAGAACAGACTGAAATCAAGCTGGTTAGTAAATCCTTGGGACTTGTCATCAGTTTTTCACCAGAGCTAAACAGCATTACAAAATTGCATCTTTACACAGCTTGATCTATTTAGAATCCTGAGCATCTGTGTCATTTTATAACACAACTTTTGTAGATGTGATTAGGGAGTCAAAGAACATGGAATCACAAGGCTACTGTGTCACTCACAACCTTGAAGACTCTGCAATTTTAACAGTACAGACTTCTCATGGGAGAAGAGTTACCTCAAGAGACCCGTCTGCTGTCCTCCCTTTTGCCTCTCTTGAGTTACGCTGACGGTTATCTGTTCGCGACTGTTCATCATTGCCTAGAAGAAGAATTAATCAAGTAAGTTGCTCAACAAAGACATGATCTTCTGCTACTTAAATTTTACACAAGCACAGTAGGCAATTCAGAATTTTCTATTGCATGAACAAATATTATTACTAACATATTACAACAGCTCTTAAACGATGGGCCAGGAATTACTAAAGAAAATGTCCTCAGGTGATAATGCAGATAAAAACCTCAATCTTTAAAACCACTACAGTTTAAAAAACACCGACTAAAGACTGGAAAAAAAAGCATTTCTGAAAATGATTAACCACAGAAGAGAAGTACACAATCAGCAGTGTTTAATGCCTGCCTAATTTACATTTTTCAATAACTTATAAGCTTCCTAAATTATACATTACCTTCTTATTATGCAGCACCCATACTTTGAAAAAAACATTTCAAGAAATAAGCCAAGGTGCAGAATAAAGTATTTTAACACAGAAATATAATGGAACATCATATGTTATTGTATATATATTTAACTTTTTAAAGTTCTCCCATCTTACTTTTGCCTGGTCCTTTCCACTGAACATAAAAATTACAGTATTATCCTGTTTCATGAAAACCAAATACAAGAAGATGTGAATATGGATAGCTGAATGAGTAATACAGATTTTAAAAGATTTTTCTGTATCTACTGACAAACTAGAATTTGATTCCTTGATGTCCCTATGTGATGGCGGCACAGGCCACAAACTTGCGCCAAGAGGCATTTTAGGAAAACAAGTGATAACGAAAAGTCCCCCAAAAATAAAGCAGGTCAAAAAGAATTATGTCCCTCTGCTCAATGTTCAACACATCTGAAACAAAATACTCCATTTAAAAGACAGACAAAGAGAAGTCAGGAGAGGCCACCAGGTGGGGAGTTGAAGCGGAAAAGGAGCAGCTGGCAGAAGTGAGTTTGCTTTAGGATTCCCACACAGACAGTTGTTTCCAAAAGGAGTCTCCATTTACCTTTGAATCCTCCGCGCCCCCTCCCGCCTTGGCCTCTGGCGCCGCCGCCGCGCCTCCGCCCGTCCCCCCTGCGCAGGTAATTGTCCCGCTCCTCCTCTGCCGGGGCCGCCGACCAATCGCTCAGCTCGTCTCTGTGATCAGACTCTGTTTCAGAAGCATTTGATGCTTCAGAATTAGTTCCTATCAAGAGGATGAAAAAAATCCAAACATGCCAGTGTAGCTTAGCATGAAATTACTATAGTAGAATGCAAAATGTATGTATATATATATTTTTATTTTTTTTTTTGTTGTTAATAGATAATTTTGGGATGTTTTTGCCTCCCAACCTCTATAACATACATAATACAGAGAGGTACATAATATATATTCTTCAAAACTCAAGACAGACTAATAAAAGTTAGTTATGTGTTTAAGGCTAAATAATTAAGTGTGCCACATGCTTGAAACTGGTGTTATCAATATATCAACAGATTACTGAACATACTACAGAATGGAATAAAAGTCTAATAAAACTTAAGCGTAATAGACTAGACTCCTCTGTATTTCTACAACTGAAAGTTCTGAATATAACCTGTCCTGTCTCCTCTCACCACTGCAACTCATCTATAAAAAGAAAAAAATTCCATCATGTAACAGCCTGTAACAGACTACAAAAGCAGAGAACAAAGTCAAAATGCTAGACATCTATCAAATCAAATAAATGGCCATTGCAATTTTTCCAATTAACAGATCACCTTTATTGACAAAAGCTGGTTCTTTCCCCATTTTTCTCGCCATAACCCATATTATAGCAAGGTGAGTTCACATCTTCTAAAAATAGTAAACATCACAAAAACATTAATTTTGTATTACGCAGAATGTAAGCTAAGATTTTCTTACAAAGCTCACTACAGGCCTTTCAGTCAGGACAAACACCAGCTGGCCTACATTATGGATAATGAAGTAATAGATTGCTCTGAAGAAGCACAATCTGGAAAACTATTCATTAATGAATTATCCAAGGTTTCAAAGAGTAACACACTATTTTGGTGACTATGGTCTTCTAGTAAAACCATAAAAGTTCAATTTAATATGAAGAAAATAGCTTTGCTGTAAATTGAGCTACATGGTATTTTCACCTATAAATATTTATATTCGGATAGACTCACACATGCTTAAATGAAAACTGAAACTTCATTGTCAGGAATTGTTCAAAATATGCATAAAATAATGATCCTTGCCCTAAGAAGTTAGGGAATAACTAGATATAATGTAGAAGACAGAAGCATGCTGTAAGAAGCAGGAACTGCATGGAAATCAGTGTAGATTACAGGAACGCACTACACTTCCAAGTACTTTCTTACAGCATAAAGCTCTGTATAATCTTCAAATATTAACACTCAATATTAACTGCATTTAAGTCCAGCCTTTTCCAAGAAGTCACAAGACCAGTAAGGCCACTGTGAGAAGTGCAAGTGTCCCTGGAGGCACCTACCTGAAGCATAGCCTGGCCCACGCCGGCTGTGGCCGCGGTTTCTGTAGGGGCGGCTGCCGCGGCCGAGGCCCGGCCCGTCGTCGGTCATGTATCCTTTCTCCTTATCCGTGCGGTTCGGGGGGGGCCTGGAAGTAGCTCCGATCTGTCGCAGTTGCTCATCAATTTGCAATCTTTCCAAACGCAGCTGGTCCACTTCCTGTGAAAACACAAGCCCAGCAAGTCAAGTACCACCGCTATTTAACCATCTGCATGTGCACACATGCAAGTCTGAGAAAGAAATACACTGGAATGTTGCAACTGATCATCTGTTTAATACTCAAACAGCAACTCAGCTTTGAGAATAACTTGTCTGACAGAAAGACTTTCAAATGTTCAAACCCATGTGCTACTGACACAATTCTTCCTGTGGCACAGTTGACAAGTTTAGGTTTATATCAAGAAAAAGCACTCAGATCGGAATGCAAGCTCTTTACGCTGCTGCATATAACAAACATCGAAGTTATTAAACAATTCTGATGTAACAGTATTGTTTCATAAAAAGGCACTCTGCTCTTAAACCCTACATAATAATAATAATGAACAGTATGAGGAATGTGAGGAAGCATAAAAGCATGGAGAGAAAAGTGCTGTAACACAGCAGCGGCATCAGCACACAGCACCCTCACCATATACAATTAGGTAAAAGAGATACAGCAATGCATATTCATTAAGTACCTTTGCCAGTTTCAGATGTTATCTAGCTCACATCAGTAACAATCCCCTTTCCTTTTTCTTTAATTAGGGAGAAATCTATTGATAGAAGTTTCATTCTGACACTGCATCCTCTGCAGGTCACCTAGTCCAGCAAGGACTTTGCTAAGATGCTCTGGTACTCAGGAATGCACTCCATCAGTGACTTGGTGGATATCTCTTCTCTCCCCCTTAAGATGTTCCCTAACTCAATCTTCCTTTAGGAAGATTAAGACTTCTTGCTCCAGACTCTCCCACTGGTATCAGGGGGCTGGTGTTCCTTAGGACAAATCTTGTATATAAAAAAACCAAAACGGAGGATGACATTCAGTACCTCATCCTTCCTGTTTGTGAGTAAGTTCCTTCCATCCAGCAGCAGGCCTGTATTCTCTTTGGTATTCCTTTTGCTGCCAATACACCTAACAGAAGCTCTTCCTATTCCCCTTCACATCCCTTGCCATATTCAACTCCTGAGGACTTCAGCTTTCCAAACTCATCCCTGCCCACACAAATTGTGTTTATACACTCCATCTGATTCACCTGTCCTTACTTTACTCCTTGTATCCTCATTTTTGCTATGTTAATTTAGCCACAGGTCCCTTGCTGATCCCTGCAGGCCTACTGTTACTTTTGTGTGAACACCTGCATATCAAGGTGGACTATTCTTGAGCTTGAAGAAGGTGATGCTTTAAGAGCCAGCTCTTCCAAACCTGTTTTCCTTCCAGGAATGTATCCTATGGGATTCTTCCAAGCAGATCCCTGAACAGGCCAAAGTCCACCTTCCTGCAGTCTGTGGCTGTGAAACCTGGTATAAGTCTTTCCTCTCAAGATCCTGAAATTTCACTACAGCCATTTGCAGCTGGCAAAGCAGCCAAGGCTGCTTTCTTCTTTTTACAGAGAAAGAAATTCATAACTCTGAGCTGATACAGTACATTTGGTGTTGATGCACTATTATGTATCTTTTACAAAAAGTTTCCTTAATAATCTTTGCCTGGAGGCATAAGCACATGAAAATCTTAGAGGAACAGGTCTGTCCCACTTCTTGTCAGTGAACTGGAGGACATTATTCTGAATCATAAGGCAACAGGCCACTAAGATAACATTTATCATAGTTAATATATGATATTAACTTAGTTAATATCATATATTAATGATAGTTAGTTAATATCTAATAACTTAGATATTAACACTAATTCTTAGTGGCCTGTTGCCACTAAGAATCTATCCAGTAGTTATCACACAGACTGATGAACACTTATTTGTGACCTTCTGTTCAGCAAGGCTGGAGAGCACTAAGATAAAGTGACCACAGTTGACAATGAACTGATCAATCTCAAATAAAATTGCTATTAAACACTTTCCACTACCATGTCAGTACCCATTTAAGTACTGACTCACATGCAAATACATGTTTTAGGCAGCCAAAGACTTTAAAACCAGAAATATCTTTTCAAATCATAGCAGGCATACAGGAAATGAACTTGATTTTTAGTATTAGTTTTCATCTGGTTCTTCTCTGCCTCTGCCTTGTGATAGCTGCAGAGCTGCTGTACCTCTGCTCCAGAACACTGACAAAAGCAGGATTAAAAGGTAAAGTGATTGAGTTGGTAAGAAACAACCAAAAGTTGTTGCTTCTCCTGACTTCTTTGACTATCTGTACTGAGAAGTTTAACAATGTATAAAAATTTTAGCATTCTAAAAGATTCACTGATAGCTATTGCAGTGACTGGACACGTATCAAATGATGAATGGTCTGAAGGCTTCAAAAGAGACGCAAGACTTTATTTAATTAAATGATCTCAAAGCTGTCCCTACTGTTAGATCTGGCCCTGCCATTGAAGATTGGGCACCTGGCCACAACCACCACAAGCAAAAGTAACTATAAGCAACAATGTGGGATATTTTTTTGCTCCCTATACAACAGACCACTCATCACAGACTACTGGGGAAGTTAAGGAGTCAAGAGGCAAACACAACATATAGAGCTGAGTTGCCAACAAAATGTACTCAGGTATGAAATGTCAATTCATTACAGAAAAAGTAGCTCAACATTTTTGCATTAAAAAAAAGCCCACTCTATACAAGATTCTGCATGGAAGGCTGCTTGCTCTGCAGTTGCATGAAGGACTGACTACTCTCTCACATATAAAATTGGCAGCACATTTTGACTGATTTTTTTATTTTCTTACTCTTCTGTAATTTGCATCCTGAAAAAAGTTGTCATCCCATTCTTCAGACAAATAATTCTTTTAAAAAAATTTTATTTTTAGACAGAAAACCTGTTATAATACTAATTTTTCAACAGCCTCAGGACCTGAACAGTTTATCATCACACTGTTACCATCCTAAGTATTGACAGAAAAAAAAAATCAGTGATAAAGCAGCATCATTATCCTCACCTTTAAATAATTAAGATGATAATCCAGAAGAACAGTTGCATTAGTGATGCTATCCTTGGTTCCTACAAACACAAATGGTACCATGCCCTAAAACACAGTAACAATAGGCTTTGGTTATTGATTAGGCACTGAATTTTGAAGAGAACCAAACTTATTACTACAAAATTTGAAAACAATTCTTATACCATGAATAAGCAAAAAGGAAAAAATGAGACAACAGTATATTTTAATTCTGATATTGACTACACCACACAGTCTAATATTCCCTTTATGCAAACAGCTTTTAAAAGTAGGCAGATTTAGATCATTTGCATCACAATGTCAATATTTATTTTTCTGAAAAAGTGAAAAAGAGTCAATTTAGAACACTTTGTTTTCTCCCTCTGAAATAATATCACCTTTGCTGACTGCATATATTCTCTCACACCAGCTGCTTTTGGTCTACCTTCAGTCTTCTAAAATGTAAATCAAATTAACACTGTCACAAAAGAAAACCTGATCCTTCTTGAAGATCTCCACAGTTGTTAAAAAAAAGCCAAAAAATATTCAAGAAAGAGACAGTACTTCAGGTGATGATTTCTAACTTACAGTTCTTCTACCCTTCAAACATGTGAAGCGATTCAATAAATATGTGGAAAATATAAATCTGGAAATTCCAAAGTCTGAAATTATGACATTGGGAGACAAAACACACAAAGATTAACTTAAGCAGCCAAAGCAGGTAAAAAAAAAAACAAACCTATCTAAAAGGGCCTGAGTGTGGAAAACAAAGCAATACAAGGACAATTTCTACTCCAAAACTTCTGACACTCAGACAGGTCCATGCAGCATCACAGAGGTGTGAGCACAGCCCACACAGGCCCAAGGAGTGAACCTGACTGTTCCAGCAGCTGCAGCACCTGGGCAGGAGAAGCTTCACTGTGGACTGCAGATGTTAACCTGAGCATCTCCAACACTCAGCTGCTGAAGCCCATGCCACTGCAGGCCAGAGCCTGGCACACCTACTGATTATTTCAAATATTGTTCTGCTATCTCATCATTACCTCTAAAGAAGCCTTTAATTTTCACTGTACACACACCCTTTACAGAACTGCATTCCAAAGGAAGGTTTGCTGCAGAAGTAAAATGATTTGAGACACGAATGTCTTAAAAATTAAAAGCACACTTTGCTGAGATTGCCCAGGAGTGACCAGCCTATAATTTGTCTCCCCTTTTAAGGTTGTGTTTGGTTTTCTTCTCCCCTCCCTTTCTTTTACAGGCAAAAACCTTACATTAGACCTTACACATCTGCATTAAGTAACCAGGAAAAATAATATATACACAGTTCTCTAGTCCTAAGGAACCTTACCATTAACACTGACTTTCATGAGCATTAGAAATTCTTTAGCCAGAGGCATTGTTGACTGAAATGTTTTATTATCTAGGGCATTTTAAAGTTTCATAAATATTTTATACAACCTGATAAAGAGCAGTGAAATTTCTACTAAACTGGCATTAACTAGCTCACAGTATCAATTATTAAACGATGACAAGACAAATGATTTAAGAGGGCATTTAAGGAAACGGCTTGCTGTTGCTTTTGGCAGTGGATTCAAGGTATAACAATGCCAGCTGTTAAGAATATGAGCTGGTAACCATGTCAAGCAATTTCAGCCATTCAAAAGCAGCAAAGTGCTTATTTATTGAACCTTATTTTTGTCTTCAAAGCAAAACTACCTATGTTCATCAACTTGGCTGCAGTGGGGAAAACTGAGCAGACCTTACGTGCATACTAAACTTAGAGATAAAAGTAATATATATTACTGTAACAAACAGTACTTATCTCATTTTAAAATATGAAAAGCCTGAAGATAGCCTGTTATAAAAATTACGGAATGTATAATACTGCACTTGAAACTAATGGGCAGTATTTTGACATCTCAGTCACATAAAAAGAACCAAATGCTGTATTAAAATTTAATTGAACTACTGTTCTACTACAAGAATAAGGGCTGCAATATCTAAATTCACACATGGGAAGATTATTTGCATTTCATAGTTGAAATAAAGCTGCATACACTTTACAAGTACTAACTCTTATGTGTTAAACTGATCTCAGGTTTCTGTATTGCACCTGGCATGACACAACTAACACATGAAGCAGTGCAAGCAATGCCAGTGTTAGAAATGCCATTAACAGGTAAAACAGAAGTATGAATGCAGAGCCTGACAGGTAAAAAATACCTTTCAAGATAATAATTAAAAGGTGCATTTTGGACAGAAAAATGTAAGCAAATCAGCTTTTTCAGGTCAGAATTGAGGAAAAAAAAACCAAACAAAAAAAACCACACTCCCTGCAGCCATGAGTGGCTCTTTTACCCTTCTGTGATTCTCCAGCCTGCAGCAATAGCAGCACCCTCTTGCTTATTCAACTAATTCCATTTTACGCTGCAGGAATTTATCTTTAGAAATTAAATACGACAGACCAGTGAAACCTTTAAGTCTAAATATTGACCATTTACGTTTTCAGACAGATATAAAACTAGTGGAATAGTTAAAAAAGCCCTTAGTTAATTGCTTAGCCATTGTGTCCAGAAAGATGGAAATTGGATTGTGGATTTTCAGTAAGTCCTACAGTGATAAAACAGCAGAGGAAATAACTACTCAAGCAAGAACCTAAGGGTTCCAGAAACATATTTCACTACTTATCCAAAGTAGCAAGGGTTCTTAGCTGGTACATATCTGGATTTCGAGGTAAATGAAAGGCAGTTTAGTTTTCTTTAAGCACATTTCCCACCTGAAACTGCAGGGAGTCTTTCTGCACTGAGATATCAAAACCTTCATGCTCTAAGCTTTTTTTTGCATACCACAACCTTGCAAAAAAAACCAGCCCCACACAGAAGGCCATTTGAGAAGTGCCTCAAATGACAATCTCTGAGACTTCATTCAGACCCTTTACAAGGCTAACAGCCTTCCTGTGCAAAGCTGGGGTTTTCAAAGTGTTCATGCTTGTTTTTTCTTTAGGTTATAATTTACACACTCTTGTGAACCTAGGTAGTATTTTTTAAAAACAGAGTTTTAACATAAAGCACAAGTTTTTAATTTCAACAGAAGAAATTGCTAATGAAAAATTAAACCAGGTAAAAACCTAAGAAATTAAACTCAAAGAAGATTAATGAATGAAACTAGCAAGTTTCATATATACATGGATTTATAGCCTAGCACATGCTGGGGAACGTCATTGCTTCCAACAGGTACAACATGAAATCTCTAAGAAGGTGCACCACCAATACATTTCGTAAAGCATTTTTCTAAAACAGAGAAGCCAAATTTATACAAAAATACCCCTCAGCATTAATAGGAAAAGATAGAACCCACCGGAAAACACATTAATCAATACTTTATCATACTACTACAAAGATACAAGGAAGAATTTATCATTGGGTAAAATATAACCAATTAACAAGAAAAATTTAATTAACTGAAAACCTACCTCTTCTTGTGGAATATTTTTATCATTTTCAGCCTCAATTCTCACTCTTACAACGCCAGATTTGTCCACTATCTCCTGAATCAGTTTTCCATTTTTTCCTATTACTTTTCCTACAGAAAGAACACACAGAACATTCCGCCTTTATGGTTTTCCCCCCCAAACCTGAGAGTATTGCTGTACTCTAATTAGACATGGACTATTTAAGTACCAGTGCAAGAACTTTATCCTATACAACAAAGATTTAGCTAACAAGCCACAAACTAAAATGTCCACATAAGCTTGTCTTGTTAAATTATGAAACACATTGATCACAGAAATACTCAGTACCTTGAATGCTTATTTGGCTTTGCTATGGTAGGTTTAAAATAATTTCAGTGAATTACAAACATTTCTGTTTGCATTTAATATATCCAATCAAAACAAACAAAAATCATTTTACAGTGCCTTAACATTTGCTGCAACTACTTCTCGTGTAAACAAAACTTAGTGCATTTACGAAATCTTAGTTGATCAAGTACTACCAAAGATACTGTTTCAGGCAGATGTAAAATTCTCTAAAACTGAGGTTTTTAGACATTTTTGCCAGCAGTTTCTAATTCACTAAGAAGTCCAGGATAAAAATGGAAATAAATTATACTCCAATGCCAGTAATGCAGACATGTATCTTCTGAAGCAGACATTCTAGTGTGAAACAAGGAAAATTAGCTCTCTCCCATCTCAGCAAAACAACGTGCTGGCTGCAAACTGGCAGGAAATCCAAGCTGCCTGGGATGTGATGATGGAGAGCCACATCCTTCAATCACAGCTCTCAAGAAAACTTAAAAGAGTGATGTCAAAGATACTTCCTGCATGCAACAAAGTATTTTTATTTAACAAACTGCTGGAAAACTTACAACATGATCTTTTTTCATTGGCACGTCATTAAATCAGAGGTAAAAAACCCCAAGTGTGTAGCAGCTACTGTTTGACTGATACAATTAATCCATGAAGAAGAAATTAAATGCCACTTTTAGTCACAACAGGCTTCAATTGCTCCTATCATTCAAAGCTAAATAAAGTTTCATTTTTGTGTTTCAACTTTTCTGACATGAGTATTTGCAGAAAACATGACAAAATATGCCCAGCAAGTTCCTCCTCAATGACAAAGGCTGTTCTGAGTGTCAAAAACTACTGCTGAGTACTTTATTTCATTATATATTACTGGCAAATATAACAGCACATTACGAATAAATGTAAAAAAGCCTTGGTAGTGATTAAAAAAAAATAAACCAAACAAAACCCCCAAAACCTCCACAACTTACATCAGTTACTCCAATCAAAGCTTTTGTGAGGATCTGTCAACACACAAATATTTTCAAATAAAAATGTCCATATAGTCTTTAAAAAATAAGTAACATATTGGGTTTTTTCTTTGTTTGGATTTTTTTTCAGTTTTAATTTTTAAAAACACAATTAAATAGAAAAAGGTGGTTATTTGTATTTTCTTTAGATAAATAAATATCAGTATATATATATATATCTCTCTCTAAAAAAGCC
>WBNO01014276.1:0-11752 GCA_013400575.1 Peucedramus taeniatus | reverse complement strand
CCTGGACTTTATTAGCAGCTATTTCGACTACTACAGTGGTATATTTATACAGTAAGTATTTCTTAGTATCACTGTGTCACTATAATATCATCACATACGCACCAGAACTAATTTGCATAGTATGAGCTCATGGTTATTAGATAGTTTTTTTGCACTGTGCTTGTGTCTCCCCAATTCAGGAGTCATTGGGGGTCTTTGATGAAGGCTTCCAAAGTCTTTTTGGCATCTGAATTATTCAACTTTGTCTTCGGAGCATGCGCAGTTATGGTGTTCCTTGGTCTGTCTGGTCTTAACCAGTCTAAATTCTTTATTTTGTGGCTAATTTGCTTTACATTTGCCAATTTCTCATTAGTACTATACTTATCTATTTCTGAAGCTATCCACCTGGTGAGTTTTTTCTTTTTTTGTCTATTCAGCATTAAGCAACCAGTTAACCATATACTAGCCATTGCATTGTATAGAAAGTTATTTATACCAGGTTATATACGTATAAAAGAAACTATTTCGGTTATATTGATATCAAGTTATATAGAAACATCAGGTTGCATTGATATCTTATAACTCAAGCTATATAAGCACCTTGTAACTTTGACCTAAGTTATATAGGCATCAGTATTCATAAAGATCTATCTGAAGCATCTCTTCCGCATGGGTCAGGGTGCTACAGGTTTAACCCCGAGCACATCTGAGACCGAGACTCTGTTAACATCACGGGTGGGCTAGCAGGAAGCCCACACCTGTGCAACAAGCGCTATTACCAAAAAAAGCAATAGCATCCCTGGGGGCACGCTCACCTTGCCACCTTCGGCATGGGTGGGCACCTCTGTCGTGACACAGAGGAGATTAAGTGACACACCTAGGGTGCTGTCGATTTCAGGCTTCTCTGGGGACACTCTGCAGGCGGGGGAAGACCCCGGAGTAGGTCCGCAGTAACAGTCCACGGAGCCTCACTGTGAGGGACACTACAGCTTCAGTCAGCCAGAATGCCCCCTTAAGAGAGAAGGGGGGCAAACACAAGACAACATCCAGAGTCCTCCAACACTGGGGCTATGGAGTCTTTCACGATGCACTTTACCTTGCCAGTTATACCAGGCAGAAGCAGAACGGCACGCATGTTGGGAAGGATGAAAGTTTGACAAGAAAGTTTAACAGATATGTATGCTTGGCAGAAAGATTTCTGAATGTAGAATCTGAGAACAAAATAGACATGGAAGCAAGTTTTGATATAGAATAATGGATGTGTAAATTGAGGTTTGCTGAGCCAGTCTGTACAACTAAGAAGGCAAAGGTTATGTCGAGTTGGAAAAGAGATTTTATGACTTAGAGCAAAGGATAAGCTGGCCACAAACAAAAAGATGTTTTTACCAAGCAGAAAGATACCACAGGCAAAAAAGACATGTCGATGTGGCAAGTAGAAAAAAGGTCTAAGAATTTTCCACTGCAAGAAAACTGAAAAACAACTTCTAGCTTAAACTGTAACATACTAAGTTTTAGTGATTGGATAGTATTAACCATAATATGGTAATGATAGTAGTTATGATAGGCTATAGGTAAAAGTAAAGGTATAGATTGGTTCTTATGTATTAAGATGCTCAGCAAAAAACGTATATAATGCAATGTAACCAAAACTAAAGGGTCTTCAGGCTTGTCTACAGCTGTAGCTGACAGCTGTAGCTGTGGCTCTGTCACCCACGACCCTGGACTGTTGTAACATCTTGGATACAATAAACTGCATTTTGAAGAGCCGCCTGGAGTCCCTCATCTCTCGTCTCAGGCTCTTACGCAGCAGCCACTGATCAATGGTACTCGGGGCTGTGGGCCGTCACGGCAGGATGACACCTACCTTAAATGACATTCAGAAGCACCTTTCTCTCTTGCTGTACTGCAGACATTAAAAACGTACTTACCTCCACTGAAAACACCAGTCCCAGTGATACCGACCTATACCCACTCTCCACGGCTGGCTCCAGCTCCACATGATGCCACAGGTCCATGCATGGGCCGTCCACTCACGCCACTGTGAGGAGAGGCAGAGGATGCCAGCCAGCTCAAGGACTTCCAGGAGGCTGAGCTGTCCTCACCTATTTGAGGCGATAACTCCTGGTGTCGCTTACCACTCTACAGCTTCGCTGGCATGCATTAAAAGAAAATAGCCTGTGCTGGAGCCCGGCAGCTTTAAACAGCCCCTCCACCGGGACTTCAGCCTGTACACTGAATGGCAGCTGCCCCAGCCAGTTACAGCTGCCACTGCCCAGGTCCCGCCTGCCGACCGGCCAGCAGCTGGTGGAGAAGGCGGAGGAAATAGCGTGAGAAAGTGATGCAGCTTGGCCTGAGCATTTGCCAATGAGGATACAGCAGAGGCAGTGAGCACTCAATGGGAACCGAGTGTGGCGCAAGGGCAGCCAATGGGAGTGCCCTGCTGACCGTGGGTGAGAGTAGGATGCCTGCCAGCCCCCATCGAGGAGAGGAGGTAGTTGCCTGGCAACAGAAGATGAGGCCCGCCCCACCCTGGCGAGAGCCGCTCGTCATGTAGCCTTGATTCCAGCCCGGGGGCCTCAACGCTGTCCGAGACTGGGTCCTGGGCTCAGAGGGTCATAGCTGAGGGGCTGGGAAGCAGCAGAGGTGGGCCGTGAGGATCAGTGGGGCTGGGGGGGATGCTGAGGCCACGAGATGCAGGCCAGGGCGGGCAGGGTGCCCACTGCCACCCAGTACGGCAGCCTGTGACATCTCCCATATTTGTAAAACCTACCCTCGGTCCTTCCCCTTAGTGGGCGAGGACGAGGCACCCAGGACTTGCACAGGGGCTCTGCCAGCAAAATTGCTTCACGGAGGATGTGATGTCCTGTCCTATCTGCCACAAATCTTCCCATAACAGTCTCTTCCCAGCTTGTTAAATCCACAGCATATTTTATGGAATTATTATTTGGAAAATTCACAAGTAGCTAATGTATGGGTTTCACATGCCAATCTCTGTAGCCTTTAGGCTCCATGGTGGTTTATATCCAGCTAATCCATTGCTTCACAGGATCCAGAGCATCTCCAGAGGATTCCTTCCTGATGGTACTGATTTGTGGAAAGAAAGGAAACCCCACAACTTTTGTAAAAAGTTGTAAAGCCGGTATGTTTATTACAGTGCTGGACACATGTGGGGATCGTTGTCCCACTTAAAGGACATGTGCACCCCTGAGAACTCCTGACCCTTTTTTATCTCCCTTACTGATTCGTAGGCATAATAGGTTCATACATATTCATTTTACTGATTTCGAGTTACGCTTGCAGCTAGTTTTTTATCTGAAAATACAGAAAGAACTCCTGGGTCAGCTTGCCCTCTCTCCCACAATCAGCCCCGTCTGGTCTTCATCTGTTTCAATGTTCAAGGGGCCTTTTCTATCTCAGTCCTTCGGCTGAAGCAGTTTTCGAGCAGAGGGTTTTTTTTCGAGAACAGGCAGTCACCGCAGACTAAACAGCTATGTTCGCAAGCTACAGATTTAATTCAAAGAGGCACATTTTTACATTTTACCTAAATTCAATATGGATTTCTACTCTGGAAAGTTTCTACTCTGTCTCAGTACTGGGAGTATAAATATTTGTTGCAGATGGAAAACTGCTTGAAAAATTCGCACACAAATTTTAAAGCCTGGATAATTTGGTTGTAAAATACCACTCAAGTACAAAAAATATATTCCCTTAGCAACTGGTTTCAGGTTCTGTGACATCTGATTGCTACAGCTAGCAGAAGACTTTGCTCACCTCACACACTCATTGCAACCAGGTTATTTCCACCATCTTAAGGTCAGGTAAAAATTATCCAAAAGAAAGGGAAAAACTGTCATTGAAAGTCTTAACTCCTATCCTGTTTGTTCAATCTGTTTTGAACTTGTAACCGTTCTGCTATTATCATGTAAAATCCCAGATCTGTTGTATAACTCTTTGTAGAACAAGGATTGTGAAATACTAGTGAGAAATTGAGAGAAGTTTTATTTGGACGTATTAGCCTGCAGTCTTCTAATAAGTTTATGCCAATCTGCATACAAGCCAGTTCTATTTGTAATTCTGAAAAAACACATTGACTGTGTCCTCTAGACTTCAAAATGGGTTCCTAATACAAGCCTCACACTATATAGTCTGGTGGCATAATTTTTCCTCACATTAGGATACTTTGTTCTAGCTTTAGAGAACAGACATTCACGAAGAGATGAAGCAGTCAATCACGTTGAATTCACAGGAACTTATGTTAGGGCTGTGAGTGTACCTTGAGAGTTTGCAACCCCTTGCCTGCTCCCTGGGGTCTTAGAGACCTATGTGCAAGGCTGGCTCTGATACAGCACGCTCAAGAAGCTTGGGATGGGGCTGCAGTGAAAAGAGCTGTGTGATAAAGAGCTGTGAGAAGCCTTGGTGGCCTCTTCCCCTTGACTTGGGAGCTGTGTTCAAACTTGGGCCCTTGCCTGAGCGGGGCCATGTGTGTGCCTGGCTACATCCCTTGCTGATCCTGACTCAGTGACTTCCCAACTTCACCTCCAACCTGCCTCATCACTACAGATTTGTCAAAAAATTTGGAGCCTTGGCTGACCCTGCTTGCTGTTCTTGGCCCTGCTCTGCTTTTTTACTTGGTCACTGTGAGAGCATGCCCTTGTTGGTGAGGTCACTGCCTAGCCTGCCTTCTTGTCACATTCTGACTCACCCTCCCTTGCAGAGTAGCCTGCCCTTGCTGCTCCCTGACAGCTTAAATGTGCTCATCTGTAACCCTGTACTTACCTGGTTGGGTGGGATTTTTTTTCAGAGGAATATCCAATTTTCTGTCAAAATGATAAAGGCAGATTTGATTTTTTGCAATTGGTTTTTGGTGTGTAGTCAACAATATATGCAGATGAAAGTAGCAATCTTTTGGTTTTTATTATATTTTCACAATTCTGATCAAAAAAAGATGCCAAAATTACTAAGATTAGCTTGAAGAGATGATCCATATTATTGCTTTCTTTTCCATGGTACGAGATGATGAATGACTTCTTACAGCCTTTAACTGTCTTATAGAAGACAGTAAGGCATAGACATGCATTAAATCATTGTAATGAATTTTTAAAAATGTGTTTGCAAACACAAACTCAAATTAACCACCTATAGCCAATAAAATTATAACCATGTTTTCCTATTGTGCCTGTACCAAAGTGCATTTAAAGACTACACTTTGCAGATTGTCTTGGTTTGAAAGACAGGTATCTGCCAGCAAAAGCTAGAATCTCCCTTTGAATAGAGAATGTAAACCCCCTCCCTCAGATTATTATAATTTTGCAATTGGAGGCTCTCAGGCAAAGATTTGGGAATAGGAATAACAGTACTTTACTAGGAATATTAGACAAAAAAAAAAAAAAAAGGAAAACACGAATGTAATAGCACCAAGAGACAAGCAAAACAAAACAAACAAAACCCTAGAAAAACCCTGACAGAGTTGGGGATGTGACCTGACACCCTGGGTGTCAGAGTGTTAAAAGCAGTCTAGATTAAATCCTCCTGGAGTAATAGATGCAGTTCTGTGAAGTGGAGATGGTCCTGTAGGAAAGTCCAATGGTGATGAGTCCAGTCTTCCTCTGGGAAGAAATCTGGTGGAAAACAAGCAGGGTCCTCTGGTGCTCCGACATCCTTTCAGAACAGCGCCCTTCAGACCAAACTGTCCTGTTCAGCTGCTGTTCCCCAGGAAAACCTGCTGCCCCCTTTTGTTTCAGTCAAGTACCCATAAGTACCCAGCAATTAGTTACCTAGCAAAACCACCAGGAAAAAATTCCACAAACAAAAGAAACAGATCCAACCCCCAATACAGATGATGAAGGAAAGCTATAAGGTAAAATGTCACAGCTGATGGATTTTCAGAATTTTAAAACTGAGGTTAAAGGCACACTATATTTTCTCTAAAAGCTATTTGTTTGTCTCCTGAGGATGTCTCTGAATACAAATTCTTATTTAACCTTCCATCAAATCCATATGTTCTCCTCTTGCAGACTAGTTCAATTACTAATTCTTCATGGGTTAGATTTACTTCTTTTTCTTATTAATCAGTAGAATTTATTTTATAATTGTTGTCTAGAGTGTTATTACTTTTTTTCAGCTTTATGAGATTCCTATCTGCTTTTCCTGTCAATGAGTGTATTGCAAGGTAATACTTTAACAAATTTTTATTATTTCTTCCAGCATTTTCCTGGAAAACAAAGTCATGTGCCATAATAATCTCTTCCACAAAAAAAGACGTTGAGATGACTTTACTGAAAAAAATATTGTTTTTATTTTCTTGCCAAGTACAAAATAGCAAAAGTAAAAAATAATGCTCAGGTAAAAAGTATGTGAGGTCACCCAAGTGAAGGTTTGGGAACTTGAAGGTTTTTCTTTTGCATATTTTAGTGTCAGGTTTCAGGTGAAAGGAATGAGAAGGTGTCCTTACAAACTGCGAGCCTGATGGTACATGAAGCTGGATACTGCAAGGTGAAAGAAGCAAGGGGGGAACCATAAATTCCATAGGAGTTCCACTAATTGACACAAACTGTTACTCAAGACTGGGGTAAATCTCTGGATTTAGAGAAAAAAAACACAGACACAAGGAAAAAGAATGGGGAGGGGTACACATTAGAAAAGGGGTCTGTATTAGGCAATTTGGGAAGCCCGTACCTCTCAAGTACCTCAGCCAATGGGGAAAGAAAGAGGGAAATGCAGCTGGGAAATTAGGATAAAAAGGAGGCTGTGTCCTCTAGCAATTTGAGAGACCCCATGGGAAATGCCCCATTGCCTGTCCCTTTATTAGAATAAAGTTACAGGACTCCTCTGTCTCCTTTTTGTACATAAACCTCTGGTGTTTGTGAATTAACTTTCTTGATGTTATAAATAGCAAATATAGTTAATGGCTTTTACATTTATATATTAACTTTTGTTTTGCAAGTTATTATTGATCACAAAAATCCTGATATAGTATGATTTGTAATTACTGCTTTTGCTATACTATAATCTGCCAGTTTATGTATGCACTGTATAGCTTTTATAAATAGTAGTGTAATATATACTCTTTTAGACCATAGCATAATAGAGACTGTGAATTGTTAAAATTATTTTTCATGTAATTAACTCAGAAAATGGTGTAAAATAATTAGGTGATTTCCCACATTCGGGGACTATCTTATCTGAAAGACAAGATAACAAAAACTGAAACCAGAGCACTGAATAAAAGAAAAATTTATTAACCCTCGTTATCAAAGAGTGAAAATACAACAGGATGGAACCACAAGAAGAAATTAAATATATTAGTTTAATCTACAAGATAGCATGAAGACAAGTCAAAGGTTAAAACCAAGCAAAAGAACATCTAAACTCAAAAGAATGTTTGAATATGTAAAAAAACTTATGAATATGCATGTACCCCCTGTAATGTAATGGTATATAGAGAACGGTTTAGGTTAATGGTGTGCTTTTGGCAAATAGCCAAGCACCCCAGCACTGAATTTTATCCCTTTTATCCCTTAATAAACTTTTATAAAAATTTTAAATAGTGAGTCGTGTTTCTCACACCTGACAAAATGGGGACCCTTGTCGAGGATATTTCCACCGTCCAGGGCAGCGGGCAGCGAGCAGAGCTGAAGGCGCACCTCACCCAATTTTGGTGACCAGTTCCCCTTGGTGGCAGTCGGCACCGGGTGATTGATTGGGTTCCTGAGACTGTCCAGGAGACAGATGAGTGGCGGACCAGGAGGGTCCATGAAGAGTCCACAGGGATGGACTGCTGAAAATCTCATCGATGAGTAAAATGGGATCTTCAAGGGAGCAAATCTGGGAGGGCGCCCATGTAGGGTAGTACAGGTAAAACAGGGCACCCATGGAGGGTAGCAAAGGTAAAGCTGGGAAGGGGTCCCAGCAGAAGGGTTGACAATCCCAAAATACCTCCAAAGAATCCCTTGGAAAAATGTTGAGTTAGTCCTCCCAGAGGTAATTAAGGACATGGATGCCCAAAGGGGGCAATAAGGAGAGTTGAGAAGGGGTCTTGACAACAGGAGATGGACAAATGGTGTTGGTATGTTGGGAAAGGATTGGTTGAAGGGGAGTGTGGAGAAATATGGTTGAGGCAAGGAGCGGCAGGACTGGACGGGGAGGTGTGGGACTGGGAGCATGGGCTGGTGGCCTTTGGGGGCTGTGGGGCAGCTGGGACTCAGCGCCAGGCAGTGCCTGACCCTGCCACCCCGGGCAGGGGCAGCAGTGGCCCCTGGCCCCCATGAGGCTGCGGGATGCCCCAGCTGCCTGTGGTGCTGCTGGCTGTGCCCGCCAGGAGTGCCAGGGGAGGAGGAGTCGTTTGGACACTGGAGAAGGACAGGGACCAGCACTGGTATACAGTGTGTGGTGAAGAGGGTGAGCACAAGGAGGAGGAAGACGACAGATCTGAGAAATTCAGATTGTACATGGAAGGATTAAGATTTTTTTTTTAGGATTTTGTTTGGGTTACTGGAGAAACAAATGATTTTGAGCTGTGGGAGAATGAGCACCCACAGGCAGTAGTGGGGGAATTAGAGGAAGGGCAGAATAAGTCCCTGGATGAACTGGTTGGAAAGATACAGCAAGTGTATTTAAGAAGGGATGAGGAAAAGGCAAAGGCAAAGGTGATGGCAGAATTTTTATGGCCCCAGAGGGATAAGCTGTAGGACCCAAGGGGTCCCCTGGGATAGAAGAGATGGGGTTGTCCACAAGGGAGTGGCAGAAGCATTCCCTCCTCAGCAGGGGAGAGCCGACCCAGTGACTGGGAAAGAATCAGTGTGCTATCTGCAGGGCAGAGGGACACTGGAAGCAGAAATGTCTGCAGGAACAGCTGGATCCTCAGGAGAAGGAAGTCCAGAGGATAATGGAGATGGACTGCTAGGGATGTCAAGGGCTCCCCTTATACCAGGGACCCACCACACTGGAGCCTTTTATAACTTTTAAGGTGGGTCTGGATCAAGAGGAGGTGTGTTTCCTGATAGATACAGGGGCCTCTCGATTAACCTTGATTTTTATCACTAAGGGCGGAAAATTGTCCGAAAGATCTTTGATTATTCAAGGGGTGAGTGGAAAGGATGAGCAGGTGCATTTTATTCACCTGCTGTTAGTAGATGTGGGAGATAGGTTTGAAATGCATGAATTCCTGTTTATTCCTAATTGTGATTGTAATTTACTGGGAAGGGAATTGATGGCTAAAGAGGGAATGCAACTTAGTATTGTGAAAAATGATGCAGAGACTAACGCTGTGGTAACTTTGTGTAAAATGTCTGAGAAGGCTTATGCTGAAAAAACCCAGAAGTGTGGGCAGCCCCAGGGAAATATAGAAAATTAGATAAAGAGCCTCTCCAAATTACTTTGAAGCAACAAGTGGTGTCTAAAAAGCAACACCCTATTTCAAAGGAAGGAAGGAAGGGGTTACAGCCTGTCATTGAGTCCCTGCTAATGGCAGGTCTTTTGGAGCCATGTTTGTCTCCCTATAACACTCTTGTCCTGCCAGTTAAGAAACCAGATGGAACCTACAGAACGGTGCAGGATTAAAGAATAATTAATGAAATTGTCAAACCAAGACATGCCACAGTTCTGGATCCCAATACCATCCTGAATCAGATCCCTTCTCCACATCAGCATTATTCAGTACTGGTTTGAAGGATGCTTTCTGGGGGTGTCTGATTACAGAGAACAATAAACAGTATTTTGCCTTTGAGTGGGAACAGGAGGAAGAAGGGAAAATGGTAAAACAACAGTTGACATGGACAGTCCTCCTGCAGGGATATACAGAGTCACCGGTTTTGTTTGGGCAAGCCTTGCAGAAAATATTAAGAGAGTTTACTCCACCCACAGGAGTTAGGTTGTTGCAGTATTTGGATGATTTGTTTTTATCAAGGAAACAGGAAAAAGTGGTTGAAGAGGCTACTGTGAAGCTGCTTAATTTTCTTGCGAAAAAGGAACTTAGAGTGTTTGAAAAGAAAGCGCGTTTGGTAGAGAAAAAAAATTGAATATTTGGGACACATTTTGACTGGAGGTCTACAGTGTATTGATACAGAAAGAATAAAAGGAATTTTCCAAGTACCATGCCCCAGATAAAAAAAAGGGCTACAGCAATTTTTCAGGGTTGGTGGAGTACTGTAGAGCATGGATTGAGGATTTTTCTGGTTTAGCCAGACCTTTATATGACTTTTTAACCCAAAACAGTCCTAATGTTGTCACACGGACACCAGAAGGAGACCAAAGCTTTAGAAAATTAAAAGACAAATTGGTTAACAGGCCAGTCTTAGCTCTTCCAGACTCAGAAAAAGAATTTAAATGATATGTGGATGTTAAACAGGGCCATGCTAAAGAAATTTTGGTACAAGAGCATAGGGGAACACGGCAGCCTGTTGCTTATTTTTCTAAGCTGTTAGACCCAGTGGCCAGAGACTGGCCTCATTGCAGAATTGTGCAGCCACGACTTTAATGGTAACTGAGGCCCAAAAACTGACAATGGGAGGATATCTGACTGTTAAAGTTTCACATCAAGTTAAAGCTTTGTTAACTGAAAGAACCTCTGACTGACCAGTGCTTAGTTATTACAGTATGAATCTTGTTTAATGGAACAAGTGAACGTAGAATTGAGAAATGGGGAAGGGTTTAACTCAGTCTCCTGTCTGAACAGCCCTCGTGATGGGGGCCAGGAAAATAAAAAAATCGTGTCCACATTCAAGTGATAGATCTGCAGACCCAGGCTAGGGAAGATATATGAAACATTCCCTGGCCTGAGGAAGAAAATGTGTTTATTGATGAGTCTTCAAGGGTGATAAAAAGGTATCGAGTTAAAGGATACATGATCATTAAGGGAAGGGAATTAAAGGAAGGGAGGAGGTTGCCACCCACATGGTCAGCTCAGGCAGCGGGGCTGTATGCGCTTGTAAGAGCCTGTGAATTATATTGGGACAAGACAGTGAATATTTTTACTGATTCTAAATACGCATATGGGGTGATACATGCATTTGGGAATTAATGAAAAGAAAGTGGTTTATTAACCTGCAGGGGAAAAACATTAGCTCATGAGAGCTTAATTTCTCGTCTATTTGAGGTGGTGAATTTACCAAAAAGGGTGACAATAATACATGTTAGGGGACACCAGGCAGGGTACTCAGAGGAAGCAATGGGTAACAGACTGGCTGATGAAGATGCTCGGAAAGCTTGCACTGTTGCCAGAAATCTTTAAGATCCTCCCCTCACTCCCGATAGACCCATCACTGCCAGAGAAACTGTCTTTTCTACCAGAGGAGCTTGAGATAATTAAAAAGAGTGGAGCAGAGGAAAGAGAGGATAATTGGTTTACAAGAGATGGTAGCAGGGGATACCAAAAGCTCTGGCCTTAAAAATATTAAAACAGCTCCATGAAGGGAGTTGTTTGGGCTCTCAAGGATAGGCACACGTCTTCCTCAAAATGTACACTACTGACAGTCTTTTTACTCTATCAAAGTGAGCTTTTGAAGGTTGTTTGATTTGTGCTAAAGCCAATGACAGGGTACAAAGAAAATTGCTAGGGGAGGGAGGCCTTGGGCTGTACATCCCTTCCAAAGATGCCAAGTGGATTTTACAGAAATGCCCCTAGTGGCAAGGTTTAAATATCTTCTGGTAGTAGCATGTCAGCTAACAGGGTGGCCAGAAGCATTTCCAACTGTTTCAGCAACTAGAGGATCAGTAATTAAGGTATTTTTGGATCCAATAATTCCAAGATACGGGATTGTAGAAGCAATAGACTCAG
>WBNO01014273.1:252399-271723 GCA_013400575.1 Peucedramus taeniatus | reverse complement strand
ATGCAAATCAGTTTTTTCCTGGGTTGGCTGTTGAAGCAGCAGGCTGAAGATGAGTATTAGGGCCTAATCTTATCTTGAAGACATCAGACCTTGTCAGTTAAAAGCTCAAAACTATGCTGCTCTAAGCTTTTTACCTTTTTTTTTCCTAAGAATGAATTAGAAAAACTTAGTATGAGTTTTGATTCATAGATGAACTTCTTTCCATGCCCATCAGTGCTTGCCTTTAGAGTGACTCCTCTTTTTGGTTCATCAAACATTAAAAANAAACAAGTGCCAGCTGCCAAGCTTTCATCTCATTTGACAGATTCTGCAGCCTGTACTTTTTTTTAATGAGGGCTCAATCTAATTCCTATTGAAGATAGATTCTTCACAGAAAATGCAACATTTACAATTTAAAGGATACATTTTTTTTCCTTTCCCCGTAAGAAAGAGAACATTGAAGACAGTTATCCAAGTCATCTGGAATGCTTTTGAAAAATTATTTCAGGTTCAGTAGTTCTCTAAGGGCATCTGCAGCTCTAATTTTGGTTATATTCTGTTTCTTCTGACATACAGTGATATAATAAAAATTTCTGTACTGAAGACAGCTTGCCTTTTTTTTTAAGCAGCCCCCTATTTTAAAGGTCCTCAAATGCTCATTATTAAATTGACTTCTGAGATGTTATAATTCATACAGCCACGTATGTAATGTAAGTTTTTTGTGTGTGCATAAAGCAAACTGTAGTCATTGAACTTCTGAAAGAAGAAAAATCCTTAGTCTTGTTCATGCTCACAAAGTACATAATTTAGCTCGAAGCAAATACTTGCTTACAAATTCCTGAGCACAACACAAAATGGAGTTAATCATTGGGTGAAGCTGGGTTAACTTGAGTTGAAATGTCTAAAGTAGCAGTCTCTCATTCTATGAAAGAAGAAAAAGACAATGGCAGTGATTTGTAATTGGAGTTTAAGGAATACTGCAGATTGAGCCTGTTAAGGTGAAATGAATTTCACTGCAGTAGACTAATTTTCTAAGTTTTTTTCCAAGTTCAGAGCATCTGAAATTCTTCAGCAGAACTTGCATCATATTTCTGAAGAAAACCTCCCCCCTTTCCTGAAATAAGAAGTGTTTTGGCTTTATGGCTTTTTTTATGCTCACTACTGAAATACGTCTGACCATGCAGCAATTAACTAAATAGTATATTAAATATTACCACTGATGGTGGTAAGATGGCTATCCCTAAGAACCAAACTGGATCAGGAAAGAAAGGTGATAAAAGAAATTATGCAGTTTAAATCCAAGTTATTGTGCCAAAGAACTAAAACATACCAGTATTGAAATCTAATTTTTCATAACTTAATGCAAAAAAAAGAAGAATATGATAATTTTTGACCATAAATAATTTTACATAAAAATTATTTCTATGAGTTGCGTGTAGGTGATGACTGTTCTTGCTTAAGCAGTTCAGCTCCATCTTTCACTGCAGATGCTACTTCAGAAACATGGCAATTCTCTCTACATCTTAGTGCTGAACATTCAGATGCAGACATTTTCAATAATGGTTAAAATTGTACTTTGTTGTTCTACAGAGTGTCAGTGCAAAAGGCTGTTATATTTAATGCATGTAGATAAAACTTGTTTAGCTAAACTTGATTTAAAATATCTGGAAAAGGTCATTATGTTTTGCTATAGTTCTGAAATATAAGCTGTGTCAACCTGAATTGGTAAACCAAAATGTTGAGGATAAATTGCCAAGTGAAGTGTTGTAAAATTAAGTACATAGCTCTCTGTGAAAAAATGAATCAAGCTCAAGGAGTACTTTAGATTTTTAACATACAGATAATACGGAAAGTTAGTCCACAGAACCATAAATAAATTCAAGGAAGATGTGTGTTAAATCCTCTGAAAAGACCTGAATTGTGTTACTGGCACACTTTATTCCATCTGGTATGCAGTGACTTCCCACACTGTTCCCCACTTACAGATTAGTGTTTGTGTCTGTGTCCTCCCCTGCCCCAGAGACTTGGGCCATATGATTCTGTGAACTGCTTCCCACATCATTTACACTGCTTTACATTGGAAATTGCAAAGTACTACATTACAGACAGTAAAGGATTACTGTGCAGCAGGAAACTAGATGTGTCAAAAATTTCAGAATGAAAGATCCACAGAAAAGATAAAACAAGTCACCTGCAGGTTTTTCTGAATAGAGCATTTTTTTTCTCAAGAGACATTTGGTCATTCCAAAGATTAGAGCCCTTAGTGTAATTCAGCACCATGGTATTTACAGAATCAGAAAGGCCTGCCCTTTCTTCACTGCCCTATGGTGACTGCATTAGCAGGGTGTTCCACCCCTTTTTTCTGCCATATGATCCTCCTCCGAAGGCACACTGCACAGCCAAGTAAGATGACCTTATTTTGAATTGCATTGCAGTTTCCCTCTAAGTCTGGATGACTTCCTGTTCTTTTCAGGTAAGTTAGAAGTTATGAGAACACTAACACCCAAAGTTATAATTAAGAGCAGTCTAGGAAATGAGAAAGGTTAACTTGCAAGTTAGTCAAAATGGAGTTCCACTCCACCTCTGGGAGAAATCAGTGTACATATTCTCAGTTTTCTCGTTTTGTGTTATTTCTCTCTTATATTTCCTCAAGTAGCTTGAATATGAAATTTGGCTGATAGAGAGGACTGGCAAGTTACTCAGTCAAGGTAGTACTTCATGCACTGAATCACTAGGTTGTATCTCTTCAGATGACACCATTTGTACTTTCAACTGAACAGCTCAACTGTAGTAATTGATCCATTCTGCATTGAGAACAGAGAAGGTGCAAAGTGTGTACGAAGTCAAGAAAAGTTTTCCTTACTACAATATCAATGCATGATTCTATTCAAAGAAGAAAGGTAAGATACATGCATTTTAAATGTGGCTTTGTCTTTAACTGAAACAGTGGTAAGAATCACTGTAGTTACAGGATTACAGTTGCAATGAATTAAAAATAATTTAACCCTTTTGCAATGTGTGCAAGCTTAGTGCTGTAAACAAGTGGCAAAGCTGTTTGCACGGTAGCTGGTCCAAAAGGAGTGGCACTGTCTTCAACTGTTTCACTTATTTTTATCATCCGTTTCCTCACCTGCTGTGAATTTTCAGAGTATAAAAGGAGAGGTCTGTTGGTCATGGGTTTGTTCTGCTGCTAGAAGGTATCACTAGTCTGGATTAGGATCTGGTAGGGAGGCCACACTCTAGAATCTGAATACTAAAAATATGCAAGTATTTAAAGAATGTCACTACTCTTTCAAATAAGCTCCTAGATCTCTTCTCTGCAAGATGCCACAGTTTGTTGATGGAAGACCAAGTATTGCTGGAAATGGCATTTGTCAAAATTAAGAAACACAGCTTTAAAAGCTGAGGGTTTTTTCCCTTCAATGATAAAGCTGCATTATCAAGAGCCTATTACGATATTTATGCCATTGAAAGTTTCTTTAAATTTCTGACGGTCCTGAACTGAGTAAAGACAGTGGATCCATGTGCATTAGCTAAAGGATTATCTTAAGTAGAGCTTTAATACAGTGATGTAGTATGTAATTTTCTTCTTACCTGTGCTGTTCTCAGTGAAGATTTTGAGGAGCCAGTTCTTTGCAAGGGGGACTTGGAATTTGCACGAACTATGTCTAAGCGAGACTGATAGTCTGGTGGATAAAGTGAGCTCCGAAAAACCTAATCAAATGGAGAAAGCTGTGACTTAGATGCTTGCAAGCTAAGAATCACCAAGACTGAAGCTCGCAGAAATGGAGCACTGAAGAATGAGACTTGATCTAGAGATGTGCATCACCTATAGTCTGGACTGATCACTTTTAGCTGAAACAATGTCCTTGCTTAACCTGAGACACATCAACGTACTTATGTGGTCAAGGTAAACATTCTTCAGAGCTTTGGGGGCATTTACATAGGGAAAACTGCAATGATTTCCCACCAACATATATAGCTCAGTTTCAGGCTAAGCTAGAAGTATGAACCCCAGCAACTCCTTCAGGCTCTCCATTTCTTTCAAAGATGAACTCAGTCCCTTCACAAGGAAATCCCTGCTGTCAGTCACAACTGCATCAGAAAAATGTTACTTGCAATGTACACGAGATGTACAACTCAAGAAAAATTTGGGAAACCTCTTGGAATACAGGGGAGACCATGACATCCATTATATTTTTAAGTTATTTCAATAACCAATACAGCTATTTGTGAAAGACTTTAAGTCAAGGAGATGGTATATTATAGTCAGTATTTTTATGAAAAGTAAATAATTGTCCAATTAACAGAGAATTTAAGATTAAAAATTTGGTTGTGAAAGACAAAGTACTGACTTTAAGGAGATTTCTGAATTGGTGCCATGTGACATTATAATTGTGAAACTAAAGTAGTCCAAAATTGCCATGGCATAGTTTAAATGAAATAAAATTACCAAGTAGTCTCAAATATGAATGTCACTGAAGACTCATGGTTTTTTAAATCTTGTGCTAACTTGGTTCTGAGCTATGTCATAGAATAAAATTATGACTGGTAGGATTTACAAAAAAAGACTGAAAATGATCCAACTTTTTTGACAAACCAAACATACATACACAACACACACTTCCATGATAGTAAGTGTAAAGATCCAACATCCAGAAGAACTGCAAGTATGAATAAAGGATTGAAAAGCATATCTTGGGAAAGAGAGACTATAATTCAAAAAGAAAAGAAAGGGTGACCTGAAGCTGGTTACTGCCACAAGGCAAAGAAACCCAAGGCAGTAAATAACAAATGTCTCTTAACTCTAGAACAGCCTAATAAAAATGCTTAAAAGATGAAAACAAACAAAATTCAGGTTAGAGGGAGATCTTTAATGTAGTATTTAGTCTTTACATCACCTTATCACACCAGTATAAGATTTTTTCTATGTGCATCTTTAGAGCAAAACTCATTGCAGCAGTGTTCTTTAAAAACTGTTTTATGTTTAGCTGAGCTTGGAGTGGCAGGTAATTTTGTGACTCTCTTTTCTGTGTTTTGTGGGAAAGATTAGATTGCCACTGCAGTTGCTCTCTGTGTTCTCTGAATTACAAACCTGCATGCTCTTGCTGAAGAAGTGCAAAAAAAAAGCTTGGTATACATGAGTTTGTTCTAGGAACCTGAAATATTTGTTGCATTTTTCTGTGTGGGACACATGTAGCCCAACTGTGAAAACTGTTTTTATAGAGGAAATAAACAGAAAAGCAAATCTCAATCACTCTTACCTCCAAATCTTCATTTTCATCAATATTTTGGATGTTTTGATAGGCAGCAGTATATATCTCTAAGGCTTTCCCATGGAACAACATTTCAATAGTTATAAATTCAGAAAATATGTTCTGAAAGAAAATGAAAAGAAAGGTTTTCTTAATGCAGTATATTTGCATTTCAAAAAATTACTGTATTCTGTGTTTGGTATTTATCTGATAGAAATAACTGCATGATACTTAGTACTTTTAAATAGCCAGATGTAAATTTTAGACATTAAACATAAATTCTGGCTGGGCTATAATTTATGCAGTTAATATTTAATAATAAATTCTAAATAAATACTTCAAAAGTAAAGAGGAAATACATTAGGAATAACATGTCTTACTGAAAAGTCACTTGATAGTCTCCAATATGTATTCCCAAGATATCGTCAGTCAGAAGTTTTGCTATTTTGAAGACTGTCTTTTATAGCAGGTTGAGGATAAGTTATCCATAGATTCTGTATCTATAATTTACAAATCTGTGAAATATTCATGGATACCACGAGATTTGCATTTCAGTGAATACTAGAATGCTGCTAGTCTTGCCCCCAACTAACTATAGTAATTTTATTATGCAGGATGAAATGTGAGCACACATACTTTGATGTCCCTTATCTTCTGTTTCTCAAAATTATCAATGGTTTCTTCTAAGTGCCGAGTTGTTCGAGTAGCATCCATTGTCGCTCTCTGCAGTTCATTTTCAGCCTGGTAAAGTAACACAAAGGTGAAATTAGTCTTGCATTTGATACAAAGATATTTGCTGTAATTGCCATGATTTAAGTCCGAGTTTGCAAAACAATACATATTTTGTTACATTATTTTAAATCTGTAGCTTAATGAACATATAAAGATGCCTTCTACACTGTTGTGACTTTGATGTGAAACATGAAAAATTACCAGCTGCAGCCAGGCTGGAAAGTCTGGCTGCAGAAATACAGATTATTTTCTGTAATAATCATGGGATAGTTTTATTGAGCCAGTCCTGACATCCCATTGACAACACAGTGACTGGGTTTAGGTACTTAACCCAACACAGGCCAGAGTGGTGGGAGAGCAGGAAAGATCACCCCTTGTTTTCTACTGCAGACCAACCTGCTGGGTCCAGAAAGATTCTTTTCTGGTATAGTGTGCTGAACCTCATCTTAGTAAGTTTTTACAAATTATTTAAATAGACAGTTATAGCAGCAGCTGGAACTAATGTACTTATCCTGTAAATATCTCAATCTTGCAGGCTAGAGTTATTGTAACTTTCAGATTCAAATGCATTTCAGGTATTTTATGTTTTTAATATTTTTGTATTATTAAAATATCTTATAAAACATCTTCAGCAGGGCACTGGGAAGGGGACACATCAACCAATTCCTAACACATAAATACACAGTTTTTCTTATTTTGTTACAACAAAAAGCATTTTAGATAGCTATTTTATTTAGATATAATTATAAATTTTATAGAAGGTTCACTACCATTTAATGAAAGATATTGCTACTATTCTGATTAAGTCAAGTCTGAGAACTGTGTATTATTACATACTAACAATGTACAGTTGTAAGAGCTTGCACTTGAAATCTACAAGATTAGGGTCTAAACTTCTGTTATTTTCCATACATTGGTCAAACATCATACACTAGTAGTACTTACAGGCTCAGTCAGTAAGTATCATCACAAATCTATTTTGTCATGAATTTGAAAGTAGCATATGGATCAAGTACTGTATCCTATGATCAAGTTGTAAGGTTCTTCCCATTTCTACAAAACTGGAACTTAAGAGAGGATTTTTTTAATGGAAAAAGACACGACAGGTCCAGTTCCTGTGATCTGGCTTTTAGTGTTACATATGTAGAAACCTAAGGCATAAGGCATGCTCTATTCACTTCTTTGATTGTAATTTGCTAATCTTATTTTACAGGATTATCAATTTGAAACAGTCTCATTTCAAAAACAGCCTAAAATCATAGACACAATTCTGCCATTACAGAGCAAACAAAATTGATAATGATCTATGTAATAGTACATAAAGTCACATGTTCATCTCTCTTTCTTGATTTTGCCCAAACCACAGGAGGGAAGAAAAGACATTTTATGTATTTGCAATTACTTCAATCAGTCACTCTGTAAGTGATGGCAGCTATTATGCATATGCAGCCCTTACACATACAAATACAGTATGTTACTTCTATGATAATCAAGTACACCTCCTCAATACATCTTACATTGGACATAATTTGTGCACATATGCTTTGGGAGAGGAATTCTAGTTGTTTTACAGTGAAGTGTCTAAAGTCGCAGAGCCTGAATAGTGTGGACAAAAGCAGTTTGGTATTTTCTCTTCTGAAAACTCACCTGTGACTGGAAATATGAGTAAAGGAAAAAATAGCAATGTAACAATCAATATTCATGGATGTGTTTGTTTTCACTTCTACTTTTAATATACTGCGAACTATTTACCTTAGTTATTTCAAAGCATCTATATATTTAGTACTATTATTATGTTGTCTGAAGCCTCTGGCTGTAAGATGTAAAGGTTGTTAGAGCTTTGCTAGAATTCAAGTATCCAGGCCAAAACATTTCAGGACAGCTGTTTGTTTTGGACTGAGGGCTTGGTTATTTATTTTTAAAAGAATAAAATAAAAAGCAGGCAACCTACAGTTTAGCAGACTTCTACAGGAAAAAAATCTATTTTGATTTACAGAAGTGCATTTTTAAAAATCTGGTAATGTTTTCCTTTCAAAGCTGTGCTAACACACCATTTGTAAGATGGGAGTGGGTACAGATTCTTTGCTATCTGTGGACAAAGTTGTTCACAGCTGCAACATCACAGTTGCTCAAGAACAAGAGAACCCCTGCAGGAGCCCAGCTGCTGTGCTCTGATGTGGTAAAGCCTCTCTCAGACCTGAAAGCTGACCTGCACACACTCTCAAAAACAAATGAACACAATTCTGCTCCTAATATCTTTTTATGTGTTTTAAGTGTCAATCTGACCTTTTTAAGTGTCAATCACTTTAAAATGCTAATAGGCAGCATTTGGTGCTTTTGCCATGTGCAGAACAGACTGTACTTAAGATTTTATAACTCTTCAGGCAAAGCCTTAAGTGTAGAAAACAGGTATTACAACAAGCTAAGACACAGAAGAGTATTTGGGAGAAGCTTAGAAAATAAACAAGAAGAAATGAACTAGGTGCCAGTGACATACCCATGAAATGAAATGGGAATTAGCTCGAGGGAGAAAAATTGGACCAGTCTCCCTTTGGGAAAAAACAGCTTATTGTTATAATTTACTCCCTTAATTCCAACAAAAGAGAACTTTGCAACACAGCTCAAGTTCTACCCTGTGGCTGACACACGTCTGTCTTTATTACATAAGGAATTCTAATTAGTCATGACTTAACTGATTTGATTAATATTAAATGGAATGTCTCTGGCAAAGACAAAAATAAAATCTAGTTCTCTTGTGTTCTGTTTGACCAACACATTCATTTTCGCTCTTTCTATGGTTTCATGCCCCAGTCACTAGAAAGATCCTGAAGATTCTGAAACAGCTGATAAAATCCAGCAATGAATAGGACTCCTTAACTCCCAAGTCCAACACTAAAATGTAAAATAAAGTAAACAGCACATCATGAACCTAGATCCTGTATCATAGTACATAAGCATAAAGGGACTGAAGTAGAATTGCCTTAATCCCATTTATTTTGGCATTCCCTAGATTCTGATTGCTTCAAAATTTGAAACTTTGATGAGATTTTAATGGAAATTCTGATTCAGTATGATGGAGGCCTAATTTTCCTGCTGTGATACAGAATAATATACTGGGGAGGATGAGTGGTCTTTGGAAAGGAAGAATAGTCTAGTTGAGTATTCTACTAGCAGTATAACAACTTATCCTTTCATGCAGCTGGAGGAAACTCCTATCCCATCTAGGTACCAGGAAGCACAATTACCAAAATGGCAGGGAGAAAAACAGTAAATCCACAGAAATAAAAAATAAATTGTCCGATTACACTTACTTTCAAAAACTACCAAATTCCTAGATGTAATCTATGCCTACCTCTCTTGCACAAACATATCAAATAATTAATAGTTTCTTTTCAATTCAAAAGTAACTACTGCTCTGTAGCAGCTGTAACTCTTCATTAAGTTTAAGAAAAGAGTCAACATTGGAAACAGTCCCTCTAAGGAGCATTATTGTTACTACTACTTCCTAAACATAACAGTTTAATTCCCAAGAAATTTAAAAAATATTTCTCATAGTGACTAGAAATGCAGGATACGATAACATGTAGATCTGATGGATTCCGCTGACGTGTCTTTTCCAGTTGAGATAATTGCTTGGCTTCTCGGTTCTTTGCTGTTAAAGTTGCTCTAAGATCATCCTGGAAATAAAATGTTTTATACATGTTTGAAATACATCTAGGATAATACAAAATATGCTCTCCTTCATACATGCATTGCCTAGAAAACATGGACAAGACTTCTGCTTCAAATAAAACCAGATTTTAGCGATCTGTTGATTGATCCTATGAAAGAGAAGTCAGTGGGGACTGAGAAGGTTTAGCACCTTGTGCAACTCCCTGTAGCACATGTTATAATTGAAAATGTGGGGAAGGAAAGGAAAAGATATTCACAGCTTTACATGAAAAGTATAGCAGATGGTCACAAGCTGAGATCCTCAAAGCGTTAAGAAGGCAGACTCATTCCTGACTTAGCAATATAATAAATGTGGTACTTAGAATAAAAAGCAGCATCAAATAAAGTGGCATCATTAAAAAAAAAAAAACAACAAAACACCAAAAAACAAAGCAGGCAACAGTCAGTACCAAGGAGAAGTTATGAAGAAAATATTAACTGTTGTCACCTGTCCACTGCCAACTGCTGTCACTGCTGACTGTGGAGCTGCTGAAGGGGCTGGAGCAGAAGGCTGATGAGGAGTGGCTGAGGGAGCTGGGAGTTTTTAGCCTGGAGGAGGCTCAGGGGGAACCTTGTTGCTCTCTATAGCTCCCTGAAAGGACACTGTACCCAGGTGGTCAGTCTCTTCTCCCAGGCAAACCAGTGACAGGATGAGGATATATAAGCTGCATCAGGGGAGGTTTAAATGAAATATTAGGAAATTTTTTTCCACGGGAGGGGTGGTCAGGCATTGGAATAGGCTGCCCAGGGAACTGATGGAATCACCATTCTGGAAGTGTTCAAAAAAGGTGTCGATATGGCACTCGAGGACATAGTTTACTGGTGAACATGGTGGTGCTGGGCTAATGGTTGGACTCAATGATTATAGAGGTCTTTTTCAACCTAAATAATTCTGTGCTACAAGGTACCATAGGAATTCTATAGCTGAAAGGGTAAACTGCATATTTATATATATATATGCATTTAGTAAAGTGTTTAAAACCATTTGAAAGAAAATACATCCAAGTAATGATGGAGCTGGAGAAGATAAAATTTAATATTATAGAGGTAGGCAGAAACTGTTTGATAACTGTTTGATAACTGTTTTTGCTCCATTTCCAAAGGAGAAGTAGTATGTACTTCTAGGAAGAGCTGTGACAATTTAAGAATGTTCATCTAACAGTTTTCTCAAATTTTTGTTCATGCTATAAAACTGTTTTGCAAACTGTTTGACATTCATGGAATGTAAGATTATCAGTCAAATATTTATCACTCCACTGATGCTGGTATGGAAAAGGTCATTAATTTTGATGGTTCCAGTTTAAAGGAGCAGTAGTTTAGAACAAGCAGAAATTCAGTCTAAAGTCTAACAAAATCTGAGACAGGATTGGGCATGCATTTCAAAAGGCCTTTTACTCTAAAATACCACTTCCCATTTATTTACTACTCCAGAATGGAGTTAGAGCTATTAGAAACTATCATATTGGGAAGTTGTCTGTGCTCCTTCCTTGGATTTCACAATTTTAATGCTTGTATGTTGCCGTGACTCAGGAGGATATGCAACTAAAATTATATCTTTCAATAAGTTTTGTGATCCTGTGACCAGATCACTAGTCAGTGACAAGCACAAGATTGCCAAGTTTCACAGTACTGCGTGTTCCTTCAATAACGAAGCTGCACGTGAGGACAGGGTCAAAATGTGCAGTTTCTTCTTTGTTTCTATCCTTACTGTCTGTATGTCCCTGTATATACTGTCATTTTGCTTCATCTCTTGGGACACAGAGCTGGCTTCTGATAATAAAAACTATTTCATCTTCAGTCCATCAATGCCGGTTTTACTGCTGTTCTTTCAGAAGGGAATTTACACAACATCTAAGGTCAAAGACTACTGAAAAGGCCTTTTGTTTTTATGAGAACCATGTGGCTACAAGAAAAGCAATAATAGAAATTTTTAAATTGTTTTTTCCAGTTTTAAATTTTAAAGGTAGAGAAAGAGAAAAGAATGTATTTATTTTTGAAACAACAGAGTTTTCTATCTAATTGTCACTGTTGCATGTCTAGTGCTATTTAATTACTGAGCCCTGTTAATAGCACTGATGTTCTAGGCCCATTTAAAACAGTCAATCAGACTTAACACTGTGGCTTGAAAGGGTTCTGACTTTCACACAAAATATACTTCAGGATGCAAAGTTCTAGAGTTACTATTATTAAATTCAGTATTTTCTTTCTAGCATGTAGTGACTTTGGAAATACCTACAGGGACTGAACCATTCCCTCCTCTACCTCTGTTTTCTGTAGCAACAGCCACCTTGAAACATACTTCTCTTCTAGCCAAAGTGTAACAAAGAATTAGTGCTACTATAGCCATACTGGTGAAGCTGTGTACAAGTTTTGGATGTACAAAAGTAGGGCACAGTTTCATACATATTTTGTCCAAGAAAAGGGTACAGGAAAAAAAAACAATAAAATATTAAAAAGATGGGGAAAGTGTAATTTATGGTGAAAGAATCAAGGTGTACATTACCTAACAGAAAAAAAAAAAAAAGAAAAATTAGTTTTACTAGCATCTAAATACCTTTATCTAGAAAAAAACCCAAAGCATTACAGAGCTCTTTCATCTCAGTGGAGCATTTAACAAGAACCAAAGATTAGGTGAAATCCTTAATTAAAAACAAAACACCACATACATCAACTAACCACTAACTACCACCAACAGTCCTACATTCACCTCCAGTGTCTTTAGACCAAGCTTTGACATGTTTTTGGAAAATATGCTTTAGTTACACTCAAAGAAAAGTGGAATGGAATAGGCAATGAGATAAAAGGTACAAAGAATATAAATTTATTCATAGTCCCTCTAGGTTTTAACTATGAATTCAAGTCACACGTAAGAACTCTGGTCACCCATCTATTTTCAAATCATACAGAAGTACAGCTACAGTTCATCCACCAGACAATAAGCTGGCAGAGCCTCATCACTGTACTGTTACCTGCTTTAGTCACTGAAGTTATTAAAGCAAATCAATCCTTTCTTCTGCACGTGGATCACCTTGGTTTTATGATGTCCTGTTTTACATGAAGAAAAGGAACCAGGAAACGAGTTGCCAAAAAGCAGAAAAGTGAAGATTGATATATAGAACAATGAAACAGAAAGACATCCTCATATCTTACTTTAAGCTGTGCTACAGGACAAGAATATTTACCTTCCACTGAAGCTATTCAGCATTATAAACCAGAACAAGTGAACGAAACAATTTTACTGCATTAGCAGACCAAGGACAACACTACTTTGATTGACCTGGGCCTCTTCAAAGCATTTAGTAACACAGGACATTGATGTCTTACACCACAGAAAAAGCAACAGTTGTTTTTAGATAAAGCACAGAAATACTGCTGTGTACTTCCTGGAACAGACTGAGTAAGTAAGCAGCAGTGAGAACATCCCCTTTATAGAAAGTAGCTATAATGACATACTCTCAATGATTATAGAGGTAGGCAGAAACTGTTTGATAACTGTGCAGTCCTAGAACTAGCAGCTTGTGCTAGATTTACATGAGTGACAAAATTTCCTTTATCACTAAATATGTCCCAGTGATTACAGATGATAACTGAAGACCAGGTAGTTGAAGTTTTAACCAAGGTTTATGGTCAACATGCAGTGGGAAAAAAATAACTATTTAATGGCCTACATCTTTAGTGAACTCTATCTTAGCTCAAAGGTAAACTGGTAAAATAGTTGATCTCATCTGCAGTTTAAAAATGCTCTTGTACTCCTCACTGTAGCTAAAATAAACATTATGCAGTGCTTTCTGACATTCTGAAAGGCAAAGACCACAGGCAATACAATTCACTGCTGCAAGCAATGACTTGGTTTCAGTTGCTTCTGTCCTCAGCATTACTGGCTATCAGTGGCAGAGCACCTCAAGAGAGCCTCTACAATGCTTTGGAAGCCCCAGGCATTGCTATAAAGTTTTGTGTCTCCTCAGCAACCCTAATGTCACAAACACATGAAACTTGTCTTCCACTCTCAGCATTTATACCCTACAAAGTATCCAGTTCTAGATCTCACAAACTGGTGACCATTAAGATACCAGGTTTTAGGCTCTGTAGTCTACAGGTCTGCTAAGGACTACCATGGGTAGTCCTACTCAAGTGGAGGGTGCATTTCCTTCACAATCGTTTCTCCAACCAGCAAGTGAGGTAACTGTGCAGTAAGTTCCAAACACTATTTGGTTCTTCACCATATGGAAAAAAAAAAAGCCAAAAAAGCCCCACAGGAAAACTGCTTGCTCGAGATGCGGTGCCACGATCTACTCAAATTAATCATGATGAACACACAGCAAGATTTTTGTTTTGGTATTTTTGTAAAATACCATCGGATAATAATAATTTAAGCTTTTGGTTTATATAGATTATAGCAGAGACATATAAATCAATTACAGATTTGAGTTTGCAGGATTAAGGTATTCTCTGTATAAGATACAAGTATTACGATGATCTGCTCTTAGTATCTGCTTATTAAAAATTACCTGCTCAAGTTTATCCTTCCTGGAGGAAAGAAACTTACAGATATTTTAAGGGAATATTTCAAACCCCTACACACATTGTTTTGAAAATACAGTGAATGAAGAGACCTCAGATTTTTGTGTATCTTCAGGTCATCGTGATGACTTAACAGAGAGGGATTTAGGCCACTATCTACTTATGAGGTTGAAATGTGTTTTCTAAGTTATGAACTTAAACATAGAACATAATTCTGAGTTAGAAAAGTTGTTAAAGACAGCATATTGATGACTAAGAGCCAAAGTAGTAGTAGTAGTAATATAGTAATATTAATATCACCATCATCATCAAAATCACACAATAATAAATTACATTATTTATAAATAAAAAGTCCTGAATTTACACTTTCTAGGAAATTTCATACTAATGCCTTTTCTGAGCATTTGTTTGTGCTCAGAGAGCCTGAATATCCTTGTCTTCACATCAAAGCTCTTTCCTCCAACATATATGTAGCTTCAGTTCAGATGTCTAACTACATAATTAAATGAAATTGATTACTGAAATATGAAAAATCTGAACCATTTTCCCCATAAAAAAAAAGTTTTCAACTGAGTGGCCAGGACATTGACATGTATCTTGTGAGAAAACACATTTAACCTACCCTTTTAAGTTTCACTATGGTCCCATAACACTTCAGAGGTTCAACAACCTTGGCTTCCAGCCTGTCAACCTACAAAAAGAAATCACAAGGTTGCTAAAATCATCCAAATCCATGGTGTGCAGCAATGGGAAACAATTACTTTAATAGTTACTCATCTTATTATGAATTAAATCCATATATGCTGAAAAAATATTAGGATAAGAGTTTTTTAAAATGTTGTAAAACCTACAGTCAAGTACATTAACTAAGAAAGAATTAGTTTCCTGAAGAGCTCAAGCTGATTTCTAATGGAATTACTTTTTTCTTAATTAGATCAGGATAAATGAAACATGGAAAATTATGAATACATCAAACTGAGTAGTAAATACATCCAGCATTGCATCTTGGAGTTCTGTAGCTTTCTATCTAAAGATCAGTGTATTTGCTCTACACTTACTGATAAGGTTACAGACTAAGCAATCATTGCTATTAAACACCATGTGCAAAATGGAACACTTCTTAAAAATAATGGAAACAGCCTCACTGGTACTGAGTGCACTAAAAATACCAATAACAGGGTATGTAAAATGCATAAATGCTCTCATAGATGAATGGTTCTGAATTTTTGTTTCAGTTCTCCTAGTCAGAAAAAACAGCTACATATGGTCAGACAGGCAATAGGATAAGACCTGCTTGTCAAATCTGAAAAAACTGTCTGAGTGGCCCCAGCGTAATCCAATGATTTATGGACCATGAGTGGCCCATTGCTGTGATATCCAGATTAGGACACGGTGCATACCTCTACTGGGAAGGGACAGTTCCCTCTATACTGGCAGTCACCAGTCAGCCAAAATCTATGCCAGCTGAGCAAACATTTCTGCTTGATACCATCTACCAGTGCACTGTCAAACAATTTCACTTGAACTGCCAACAGAATAGAAAGGAATAGGCCAGTAAGGCTCTAAACAACACACTTATTACAGACAAACCAAATAACCTGCCCATCTTACTTACCTACCCTACCACGTATTGTCGTACCTCACACCTCAGTATTTATACATCTAGCACTGCACTTAAAGACCAGAAATTGATAATCCTTATAAGCTAATTTTCTCTTGCCCACTTTGTCAGCATACAAGAAAACTGCTAAGTGATTGATGCCCAGAAGAAACAAAGCTGAGATAATATATTTTGAAGAGCAAAGAAGTTGTTGATTTAAAGACTAAAAGCTTTTCTTTTCCTTTGCTGCTTCTGTCTTTTTTTCTTTCACTGTGGAATGCTGGTTTACAGACAAGCATGGCAGGAGGATGAAGCCAAATGTCAGTTTTTAAAAACACATTTAAAATCAACAAAAGCAAAACTCAAGTTGTTACATATGTACCTCAAAATTACAGGTTCGTATTTTAATGATGAAAGCAGAGAGATCATGCAGTCTGAGTTTACATTCACCTTTGGCCACAATATAAATGTAATAGCAGAGGATAACTTGCTATTACATCAACTAAAGCATAAGGACCTACATGCGGCTCAGCTGGGGCCAGACGTATAAGAGCTTATGGAAAAATAAAAATTGCACACATCCTAAGGTTTCTTATTACTTCTTAAAAATCCCTCCCTAAACAGACTGTTAAAGATTCACACATATTCCTTGTATTTCAAACTCTCTGCTTCCCATATTAACTACTTTTAAAAGGTTTTCTTTTTCCACTTTGTTATTACTAAGAGATGACTTGCAATGCTCTCCAAAATAAAAAAGTCCTATCTGAAGACATAAAGAATGTGAACTACTTCAGTCTCTTCTTTGAATTATAGTGGGTCTTAGCTGTTCAAAACCATAAATGGGCATTTTCTATGTTCTACTAAAAGAATAGATACATATTCCAAAAACTAATCTGAGCACATGTGAATGAATTTTTTTTAATCTCAGTATTTGGAATTCTGCATCATAAGTTACGGTCTGACTGGCAGCACACATAAATGTGTAAGTGGCATAAACACCTTTCTTTGCACTCTCACTCATCTAGCAGAAATGTGACTACATAGTCACATATGGTCCAAGTCAAGTTTGTACTTTTGATGTTGCTGTACAAACTTCAGCAAATCTGCAGTGGTCCCCGACAGTACCTCTTCAATACTATTTCTGATAATGCTCAGCAAAAGGAAAATGACTGATTTTGCCTCAGCTGCTGTAGACAAGTCACACAACTAAAAAAGAACACTTTATTAACCAAAAATCATAATTTAAAGTCTAAGACCAATTAAAAAAACTTGCTCTTTCTCAAATACTTCAAGCGTTTATATGGATAATTTTCCTGACTTCAGCAGTAGTAATTTTAGGCAGTTTTCCCTGAAATGATTAGGAGTGTAAATGATAAATGCTTTGGCAGCCTACCCTGCTCAGACATTAATATATTTAAACGTGTTTTCTCCTGTTTCTCTTCTGATTGCAGAGTATATGATTTCCCTTTTAATCACAGATAAGTAACTGAAAAGTTCAGATGGCAAACACAACATGTACAGCTTTAATTTTGTACCTCTGCCTGGCGATAATCTTGAAGTCTGGAGAATTCATCTGCAAAGTTTTTCAGTCCAACTTTTAAGTTCGGCGTCTCTGTAGCTGCATATGCATATATTTCATTTACTAGAAGATCTGCTTTGTCTCGTAGTCTGGCAGTTTTACGTACATATCCAGCAAATATTTGGCACAATTCACCAAAATGTTTTTCCACATTTGAAACAGCATCTTGCATTTGTCTAGTCTGATTGTCCCTGGATACCAAAGAAAAATAAGTGAAAAATAAGAAAGGCAGAAATGTTTACAACACATACAGAAGAAAAGCTATAGTATATAATTATACTATTAACAATTTGGATATCTCATTTCAGCGCAAAGCAGAAATTTATTCTGAAAAAGAGAATGTTGTAACTGATGTAATACATGCTTATTTATGAATGCATAACAAACAAACAAAAAAGCAGATTTACACTTGAAGATCCAATAGATGAAAACCCAAATCACAAAAATCTGCTTGGAAGTTTTCCTCCTGCATTGAAGCAAAAGCTCACTATTACTAATGGCATTAGTTACTAACACAGTGGTAACACCTGCAGTCTCAAACAAGACTTCTGCAGGACCATCCCTTCCTGCAACAGCCTGCAATCTAAACAGGCAAGGCAATGGCTGCAGAAATTAGGCAGCAGAGGACAAACTGCTAAAGGTATTAAATGTTCTTTAAATTGCAAACAATTACCAAACTGCACTACAGAGGATTAATACCACGGAGAATTAAAGAAGAAAGGTGAATAGACACAAGAGGTGAAAACTGTAATACCAACGAAATGACATTCATCACACTAATAAATTACTTTCTTTTAAACTACATAAATCTAATTAATTTATTTGATCCAATGCCTGTATGTTTCATTATTAATGATTTAGATAAGTCATTCCAGTAGCTCACATATTTCACTTTGTATTTTGCTTTCATATTCCTATATTATTTGATGGTCATGTGAACTCATGCCCATTGTTGATCTGACTGAATCAGCCGTAAGACAATTCAGCTAACAGTAGCTGCCAGATACTGGGTCCTAAGAAGTCTCTATGGTCTAACACAAGGTTATTGATGTGAAGTGATAGAAGTGTCTGCAAAAGAATTCACTCCTACCACTCATTTGGCAAGAGACAGAAACAAAAACTTCCTCCATATCCGTAAGCTATCCCAATACTGCTGACCAACAGTTAAACACTGACTTTGTATCAGGATACATGATGATCAGAAAAATTCGAAGAAATGTGGCATTTTGAGACTAAACAACAATACAATCAATTCAAATCAGGAACCTTTACTTAAGGAAAAGCATTTCATGTCAAAGTTCTGCCTTAGGCAAAAACCCAGTTGGGTTGCTTCATGGCAAGCCGTCTGGAAGACTGTTCAAAAGAGAGTCCGTTAAGGTTAAAAAAACCCAAGGAAGTTATTCAGTCCTCCAGGACATGCTGGAACACAGAACCACTTGAATAGGGATGGTTTCACCAGGTGAGTAGGCAAGTAAGAATTTCATTAGTGTACTAACAACACTGTTTTTCAAAATTATATTACCTGATAAGATCGTCAGTAAATATATTACCTATTTTCTTGAAAGACCTTCATGTCAGAAAGTGTTTCCCTCCAGGAGGAAGACGTAATCACCCACTTTACAATTCGGACTTTACAGTACACCCATGCAACTAGTATTTAATTTTGGGACGCGAAATACTACGTTTTCTTATGTGGGGGTGTAAAAGTTTTTATTCCCCCCTCATTATCGCGACCGCTTAGAATTGTCCACAGAATAATTCGCGGAAGGTCCAAATAAATACCATCTTTACTCCATCTCTGCATAGCACACTAGGCCTGGAAAAGTTTTGCGGCCTTTACCGGAGGAAGGCAGAGGCGGCCGCATCTCCTAGGGAGGCAGATGCGCTAAGAAGGACCGGGCCCGCCGATCGCTCCCCGACTCCCGCTCCCCCCCGGGCACGCTGCTG